>VSMD01056202.1:0-18122 GCA_008750895.1 Mirza zaza
TTTTTTTTTTTTTTGAGACAGAGTCTCGCTGTGTTGCCCAGGCTAGAGTGAGTGCCGTGGCATCAGCCTAGCTCACAGCAACCTCAAACTCCTGGGCTCAAACGATCCTCCTGCCTCAGCCTCCCGAGTAGCTGGGACTACAGGCATGCGCCACCATGCCCAGCTAATTTTTTCTATATATACTAGTTGGCCAATTAATTTCTTTCTATTTATAGTAGAGACGGGGTCTCGCTCTTGCTCAGGCTGGTTTTGAACTCCTGACCTGGAGCGATCCTCCCGCCTCGGCCTCCCAGAGTGCTAGGATTACAGGCGTGAGCCACTGCACCCGGCCCTCACATGTATTCTTGAAACTTCTGTGGATGAGGCTTCAGGATTCTTTTTTTACAAGAACATCTTATAGCTCTATCTCATCCACCGAAAGGGGCCCAGTTTTAAACAGTTGGGGGTGAAATCATCAGGGGCCAAAATCAGACATTTCTCCAGGGGCAAGAACACCTGGGGACCCCAGTGAGCAGGTTGTGGTCAGCATGTTGCCCTCACTACATTCAAATGAGGGTAGATTAGACCATAGCCACATGCCTTGGCCAGCCATGGAGGCTCACGCCTATAATCCTAGTACTCTGGGAGGCCGAGGCGGGAGGATCATTTGAACTCAGGAGTTCGAAACCAGCCTGAGCAAGAGCGAGACCCCATCTGTACTAAAAATAGAAAGAAATTAATTGGCCAACTAAAAATACATAGAAAAAATTAGCCGGGGATGGTGGCGCATGCCTGTAGTCCCAGCTACTCGGGAGGCTGAGGCAGCAGGATTGCCTGAGCCCAGGAGTTCAAGGTTGCTGTGAGCGAGGCTGACGCCACGGCACTCTGGCCTGGGCAACAAAGTGAGACTCTGTCCCAAAAAAAAATAAAAACAAAAAAACGCATGCCTCGCACGTGGCCCTCTGCCTGTCTGAGGTGAGGAGACTTTAGTCAGTGTGCAGCCACTGCTGGAATCAGTCATGAGGGCGAGGCAGGAGGTCACGGGGACAGCGAGGCTCGGGGGAGAAAGCAGCCTCCGCCCCCACCCGGCCCTGTGCCCTGCACCTCCTCCCAGCAGGTGAGCTCCCGGTCCTGGAGGCCGACTGTCCACATGTCGTTCAACCTGCATGAGGCGAGGAAACACCATGCTTTCAGGGGCCGTTTCTATAGTTTATTACTACAGAAGTTTCTCTGAACATGTGAAAAAAATTATTTAAACAAGGGACAGAGAGGTTGAGGGGTCAGGACCCCTTGGCTGTCAGGGTGAGCCTGGTCCTGGGTGGGAAGGGACGGCTCCAAGGGAAGAACAGCCTGCCATGTGGGTGAGCGGACATTGTGCAGTTGTGAAGTGGCAGCTTCAGGGGTTGGGGGACTGTGCCAGGCCCCTGCCCAACCAGGCACGGCATCTGGGCAGAGTGGCAGGGCCAGCCCCTCACTCAGGGTCCCCCTGGGTGGGAAGAGGACCACAGATATCACGGACGCCACTTCCACCACTGCGGTGTTAGGAGTCTCTGTGATGGTAGCTTTGGGGAACTAGCACATGCTACTTTTGGATTCAGAAAAACACAGCAAGCCAATTCTCTGAATGAAAGCAGAACACGCCTATGACCTAGGGAAGAGCTGGGGCGGGGCCCTGGGGCCACCCACCCACCGCCCACCTGGCCCCTCAGCGTGACTCCTGGCTGCAGCCCTGAGGCTCCACATTCAAGCAATGCAAGGGGCCATGAGGTCAGGTCGGGGCTCCACCCAGTGGCCCTCACCTCCCCCTTCCCCTTCCCCCCACACCCCTCCAGAGAAACCCCTAGACTGAGTGGTGCTCTGAGTCCTGAGTGCCAGGAAGGCCCACTCTGCTCCTTGATACCCTCAGAGGTGGGCGCGTGGGCCGGGCCACCACCTACCTGGCATTGCCGTCATAGCCGGCAAAGATCCACAGCTTGTCACTGTACACGGTGGCCCCGTGGGCTGATCTGGCGACTGGCAGCCTGACGCATGAAGGGGAAGTGAGGACTCAGGCCGCCAGCACAGCCCCGAGCCTCCCAGGCCCATGCAGCCACTACAGAGGCCACGGCCGGGCTGCGTGGCCACGTCTGCCTGGCACTGGGGCTCGAGGGCTCCCACTGGGGCACTGGGAAAAAGCACCAGCACCAGAGGTGTAAGGCATGGGCAGCCGCTGGAAGAGGAGTTCAGACACCCCCACAGGCACAGAGTCCTCTCCCTGTAGCCACCAAAATATCAGAGGAGGTGCCAGCCAAGCCAGACCTGAGCTGCGCCCATGAGCAGTACATCCGGGTCTCTCCAACAAGGAGGGAGCCTGACAGCTGGGCATCATCACCAGCTCCCCGGGCTGTGTGCCCTCAGGCTCCTTATCTGCCACGCCACAGGGGGCAGATCCCGGGCTGCCCCCAGGGACCCCGCCTGGTCCCCAGGGTTTCAGCAGAGTCTCTCACCGTCCTTCAATTTTCCACTCCGTCCACTGGCCAGTCGCAAACTTGTATTCAAACAGGTCATTTTTATTCTTCAAATTAGAATTGGAATAAATGTCCCCAGTGTAGCCCCCTGGGTAAAGAGAGTGAGAAGCCGTTACACTCAAAGGCAGCATTTAAGTTTTCGAACCCCGGGAGGCGAGGCAGCATCCGGCACCATCCACAATGCACAAGCCGGGGCTCCTTCATAGCCCCAGAGACGCGGCCACCTGCCTCCATGCCGGCTCTGGAGACACTGCTTCCTGCTCCAGCCCAGTCACAGGGCAGACGCCCGACCCCAGGAGCTCAGGACAGCAGGGATAAGGGGGCCTGACCCAGCGCAGAGCTCAGATGACTGGCAGACAAACCTGGGGTGTGGCAGAGAGGCCCTGCCAAGCACAGCTCGAGTCCATGACCCCCACGCGTGGCAGGAGGCCAGGGATTTCACAGGCCCAGGAGGGGGCACGGTGCCCGGGGGGTGACAGGCTGCTCACCAAAGACGAACATGCTGCTCCCATAGACAACAGCCGAGTGGTGGTAGCGGGGCGCCGGCGGAGTCCCGGTGGTGAAGGCCCTGGGGCAGGCACAGGGGTGGTGAGGACCAGCGGGGTGGTGGAGGTCCTGCCACCCCATGCTTCCCTTTGCTTTTGTATTTCGAAGATGATACCTGTCTCATTATAGAAACTTAAAAAAAACTACCAATAAGGAAAAGACAAGAAAATAGGCACTAAAACTCACACATAGTCCCATTGCCCCAAAACCACTGTCTACACCACAGGTCTTCCCTGCACACCTCCCCTACGAGTAATTCTTCACACGGAACCAGTGGCAGATATTACGGAACTGGCTTTCGATTAAACAGTGGAATGTGACCAGGTCAGCACACCGCTCTAGGATCACGGACACACGCCCCCAGCGGCTGCACAGTCTCCTATAGCATGGCACCTGTAACTTTCATTCACTGAATTAAAACCCATTTACACTGCTTACCAGGGGCTGGCCCCTTTTCCCACTTTTATACTTAATCAATTTTGCAAAGAATTGTAAAGTCTTCAGAGTGATTTTTAAAATGAATCTGTAACTATTAGCCACATCATAAAACCAGGCGTGAGGAGAATGGCAGCAACTGCTGTAGCCACGCCCATGCCAGAGGGTGGTGGCACAGGGCAGAGCCACCCTGCGGGCCAGGCTCGGTGGCTGTGGGTGCTGGGCAGTCCCTTGAGCTCCTGAGCCTTCCTCTGGGGGGTGGCCACACACACACAGCTTGCTGGGGACCCAGGGGACCACACACAAGCAGAGCTCGGCTCCATAAGCGGCTCAGGGGATCTGTGCTCCTGCAAGAGCAGGCGGCAGAGCTCAGGAGGAAGCCCACTGCCTCCTAATCCGGGAGCCACTTCTCCCCCTCAACCGCAAGCTGTTCTCAGGCCAGGGCTGGGCTGCTGCAGATGGGCGAGAGCACGCAGTGCTCAGGGGAGGTAAGTGTCTCACCCAAGGCCATGTGGCTGGGGAGGGCACCTGTGGGAGGGAGGCCAGGGCTTGATGCTGCCCACTGCCTGTGCAGAAGATGGGCCCTGTGGGGCAGGGAGGGACAGGAAGCACTGCTGCCAACCCTGGGCAGCACCCACCCCAGCCCAGTCGGTCCTGGAAGGACCCAGTAGCCAACGGCACCCCCAGGTCAGATCTGACAGCAGCCCCTAGCCTGGGAGATGGTCTGCGACTGAAGGGCCTTCCTGGGGCAGAATTAAGGGACCTGCAACTGCACCAAACGGATCCTCTTAATTAATAGGTTCAGAATAATCTACTGCAATCGTGAACTGAAAAAGGAACCCTGGAGATGGAGAAAAACAGAGTGGCTCTGGCCGTGGCATCCCAGGAGCCGTGGCTGCCTCCTCTTGGAAGCTTCTCTCTAGCTTTGCATGATGAGAGTGACTCTGCTGGCAACTGGGACTCGGCACCGTGTTCCAGGAGGACGGGCAGGACCATGAGCACGGAGCCACCCACCTGCACCAGGAACAGTCCTTCACGTCGAAGCGCAGCAGGTCGTTAAGCATCGTCTTCCTGAAAGGCAGCGAGAGAGGAGAGGTGGCCTTGGTCAGGTCTGCTGTGCAGGACGTTGCTCCACCAGGACCCTGGGGACGGGCACTGCATGCAGCTGGGGTGTGGGGCCACTGACAGCCATCAGTGGGGCAACCAGCTGATGCCCAAGGGACAAGAACGGTGACCACGAAGGAGGCTCCCCAGCTGACGTGGGTACTAGCATTGCCACGCAGGCAGCCACTGGCCTGCCTGGCGTCAGGACCAAAGCATGATCCTGGCCACTGGGAGCCCACCCAGCAGCTGACTGAGGGCATGAAACAGCCCAAAGGCCACACGTACCCCCTCACACCTCACCCCAGAACTCCTATTTGCACATTTCAACGCCCTCCCGTGAGGCTGCACCGCCGCGATGCAGACGCGTGCCCACACCTCGGGGAGGCCCTTCGCTTCTCTCTGATCTTCCTGCCACTTCTTTATTGCAAAACCAACGTAACAACTGTGTTAAAGATACGATAAAATGGAAAACAAATCCACTGGCCATTGTATGGCCTCACATGACTGGAATGTCCTTGTCCCTATGAGGGAAGAAGAGCAATCGGACAGGAGCCCAGCCACCACTACTTTACAGACAGCAAAACAGCCTGGGAGAGAAAACACTGGGTCTAAGGCCATGAAGCCAGGAAACCAGGAGTCTGGAAGCTGGTGTGGGGATGTGACTCCTCCCTCACGCCTCCCTGCCGCAGAAGGCCCTTTCTTTGTACTTGGTCTTCAGGGAGTTGTAACTAGAGTTAGACAAGTTTGTATTCTTTTCTTAGTGTCACAATGTAGCAAAAATGTTTCTTCTTATGCCATAGAGTTGTCACACAAATACTACCTGCTATGGGACACTCCTGAGGACAGAGGTCCCCCATGTCCCATCCACTGCCCAGTGCTGGACACAAGGCCTTTTCCGGTTTGGGGATTCTCATTAAGGTTCCAGTAACTGTCTGTGGTGGACACTCTTCCTTACTTCATCCCTTCATCCAACAAACACAAGTCATCTGGGTGCTAAGATACAGTGGTGAAAGGAGCGCATGCCTTCCCTTACAGGAGAAGGATAATATTGACATTTGTGTGCTTCAGGGGCAAATGGAGACGGTGAGAGGGAGGGAGGGGCTGGTCGCCAGACTATCTGGGTAGTCAGGGAAGGCCTCACAAGGAGTGGCAGAGAAGGGACAGGAAGTAGGGCAGGAGGAACAGCTGGTGGTGTAAGGGCCTGAGAAGGAGGGCGCTTGGTATAATCCAAAGGTAGCCGGCAGCCAGTGTGGCCTCAGTGCAGCCAGGGACCGAGAGCAGAGGGCAGTGCCTCCGGGCCTGTCATGAGGACTTGAGCTTTGACCCATAGAGGTGGGGAGACAGCACAGGACATGAGCCTGGGAGGAACACGCTCTGACTTGCACTTGAATGTGGATCCCTCTGGCTGCTCTTGAGAAAACAGACTGTGGAGGAGACAGGCTAGAAGCCAGGGACTATGCCCAAATAGGCCCTTCTTCCTAGTCTGCAGGTCCTTGTGGGGTCCAGACCACCCCACTATCACCCCATAAGCATAACATGGAGTCCTGCAGGACCAAGGCTGCAGAGCCACCAGGAGGCCAACCCTTCCTAGGCTTCAGGCCAGGTGCTGGGTCTAAGAGGCAGGGCTAGGACCCTTGGGCACAACTGGTCATGTGCAAACACTCTACCCTCAACACAGAGAAACCGGCCATGTGAACGGAGGTGTGTCCACTGACAGAACATCAGCCGGTTGTCAGGAAGGTTGTTTGCCAGAAGTTTATAGCAACAGGAGAAAACTGTCACAAAAAGTGAAAAACGCATGAAATAAAAACTGTGTCCTCCATATCTTTCAGCTGCAAAGCGAGCCTGTGGGCGAAGGCTGGGGAGAAGTGCAGGGAAAGAAACGTGCCGGGCAGGGCTGGCAGCAGGGCTGGATGTGTTTCTGTCAAGGCTGTGTCTGGTCACGCGGAACAAGAGGGACATTTCCACACACTGAGCACGTGCTACCCACTGGATGCTGTGGGGACATTTTGTGTAGGATCTCATTTAATCCTCACCACGACCAGGGAGGTGAGTGCAGGGAAACTCACAGATGGGGAAACTGAGGCTTGGAGAGATTAGCTAATACCTGAAAGGGCAGTGATGGAGCTGCACGGGCCCAGCCCCTGACCACAATGCTTCCCCCTACCTGGTCCAAACTCCCTGCTGCTCACTCACCCATTGTCTCCACCAAAGACATAGATGGCATCTTTATAGGCCACCACTGTGTGCTTGCTGCGCCTGGGGGAAAAAAAAAAGAAGGGGTGGAGGGCAGTGAGGACAAGACCCTCCTGGGGGGTACCCAAGGAATGGGACCAAGAACAAGAGCTGCTGCAGAATTTAGATAACACCTCTGCACTGCTGAGATGTATGGGAACCCCTAAATTTCACCAGCATCCCCACAGGACCTTGCAGGCGGGAACACCTCACACTGCCCCAAGACTCTCTGGACTCCTCACCCAACCACAGAACACATGGGCCCCCAGCCCGATACCCACAAGCACAACTTAGCTCTAGCACCCTACCCCAGGTCGTCCAGCTCTGGGACCGGGTTCCCTCTCAGAAGTCCTGCCCCCACCCGGGACACCATCCTGGCAGCATCACGCCCCCATGACCAGATTCCACCCCAGGACACCACGCCCCGGCCTCGCCCCTGGGCTCCGCCTAGGACACCTACAGACCCCCACCCCGCCCTCAGGCGCCCCCGAAGCCCACCGTACCGGGCACCCACGAACTCGTCGCAGGGCGGGAGGCGCCGCCAGCGGTGCACCGTTTCGAAGGGTCCGAAGTTGAGGGTCAGGTACTCGACGCTGTCCGAGCAGCTGTGGTCAAAATCCACGCTGGGGGCTACCTTGGACCGCGCGCCACCTGCCAGGGCCCCGGCCCCGATCGGGCCCCCGGAGCCGCCAGGTCCAGCCATCCCCGGTCCACGCCGGATCAGCCGCCAGGGCCGCAGAATCTGCGGCCACCGCCCTGGGCCGCTCGCAGGGACTACATTTCCCGGCGAGCCCTGCGCCGACGGCGCCGCACTTCCGGCCGGCGCCGCACTTCCGCCCCCTGGGACTTCCCGGCAAGTTTAGCGCTCGTGCTGACACTGTGGGCGAGCGCGTCTGCCGCCCCGGCAGCGAGCGTGTAGCCTTCTGGGGAGCATTTGGGGCGAGGTACCGGCGCCTGGTCATCCATTCCAGTGAATGTGGAGTCCTGTCCCCAACCCAGTCGAGACGGCTCTTCCTTGGGGCCTGCCACGCCCACACCACCCGAAGACCCTCCTTGGCGGCCCCGGCATGCAGTGCGTCTGCGCGTGGCTCTGTCTTGGATTGTCCGCGGCTCTCCGAACCCCAGTTGGAGGGTTCCGGGCTCGCAGCGGAGTCTGCTGGCGGCTGAACTATCTCTTGCCTGCTTGGGCCCCCAGGCTTGGTCCCCCGCCAAGCCCCTCTCCTCTTGGCGTTGTTATTTGTTATTTTATATATATATATATATATATTTTTTTTTTTTGAGACAGAGTCTCGCTTTGTTGCCCAGGCTAGAGTGAGTGCCGTTGCATCAGCCTAGCTCACAGCAACCTCAAACTCCTGGGCTCAAGCAATCCTGCTGCCTCAGCCTCCCAAGCAACTGGGACTACAGGCATGCGCCACTATGCCCGGCTAATTTTCTCTCTATATATATATTAGTTGGCCAATTCATTTGTTTCTATTTATAGTAGAGACAAGGTCTCGCTCTTTCTCAGGCTGGTTTTGAACTCCTGACCTCGAGCAATCCGCCTGCCTCAGCCTCCCAGAGTGCTAGGATTACAGGCGTGAGCCACCGCGCCCAGCCTTGGCGTTGTTATTGAATGGGAGGCAGCCTGGCGCAAAGCCTCTGGATTCTCATTCCTAGTTACTAGCAGAGCCTCAGCTGCTTCACCTGCGAAATGGGGATTCAGAAAGCTCCGGCTGCTGTGAGAAGCATAGGGTTTGTCGAAGGACATAGCTCCTACAGCCCTAAGTGGGCAAATGCCCCCAAAGTGTCAAGTATGAGCTGCCTCTTCCATTGAAGACGTATTTCCTGTCTCAAGCCCTTTGAATGGGCTGTCCCTTCTACCTGGAGTGCCCTTCCTTCAAAATTCAGATCCAAAGGCACTTGCTGGAAAAACTTGTCCTGACCCCGCAGGAATGGGGGCAGGAGGGCAGAATTAGTTGCTACCTCCTCTGGGCACTCACATGTCAAATTTCCTTGATGTGGCACTTAGCACCCTAAGATTGTGCCTTTTTTGCCCGTGGTCTGCTCTCTCCTTCATGACTGTTGGCCCAATTACACTGGGAGTCACACAGATCTGCAAATGTATGCGTTTTAATTTTAAAATGTCTAACATGTTGCAAGGGCCTGCAGGAGACCGTCCCAACAGACGGAGAAGAGGCAGGGCCTGTCCTGCCTCCGGTGGCAGCTATCAGTGGCAGCAGTGGCCTTGGGAGGTGAATGTCTTCTGGAGACAGCAGATGCCTCCCTGCAGGGGAGCCAGGTGATGGAAGGCAAGCACTGCGAGGGCTCAGGTTCTGCCCTGGGGGATCCTGGGAAATTGGAGATTGGCACCTGCCCCCAGGCCTTGGCCTCTGTCCCTGGGACCCCACTGTGCCTGCCCAAGTCCACTGCATTTGAGCTCAGGATCCTTTTCCTGTGAGCCAAGACATGTCTCCAGTCCTGCAGGAATGAGGGGAGGAGGGGTCAGGGCAGAGGAAGAGAGCAGGTTCCCTACTCTGGGCACCATGAACAGCTGGCCCTTGAGAACAGCAGGGGGCCTGCTCTATACCAGGTGCTGGTGCCCAGCAGGGATGTGTGCTTAGGCAGATGGAGGTAGACCATTGGGTGGAAGCTCTGGGCTGAGGTGGGAATGGCTCAGAACAGTCAACAGGAAGGACAGAGGATACACGTACTTGCTGTGCAGCACAAACAGCCTTTGCGAAGGCAAGAGAAAGAAAGAGAAGGCCAGGGATAGAGCACATCATTTATCATGTCCCCTCGTGGTCCTCCCTTGTTTCCAGCCTGAAGCCTACCTCTGTCTCGTGGCCTCCACTCCCCCAGTGGCCTTTCCCACAGGTGACTCTCATTGGCACCACGCCAGAAGGAAGGTAACGGCTGGCATCCATTCCCCCCAGAACCACCCCACATCTCTAGGGCATTCCCAGGGTCATCATGAGCTGTGTTTCCCCACTTAGCTTCTGCCAGGCTTAGCACAACCACATCCAGTTGAGTGTCCCAGGCTTGGTGATTGCCCAACAGTGGGCCTCGACCCCTCCCCACAGCACTGGTCCTGCACTGGCACACCCGCCCCTTCCCTTCTGTCCACCGTGAGCACACAGAGCCAGCCCACTCCCAAACTGGAATCCTTGCCCCATGCTTCCCTGTAGCCGTGAGACCCTCAGACTGATGGGTACCGAGGGTACAGGAAGGGCCCTGGAGGGCTGTGGGGGCAGTTGTCTGCCTGGGCAGCTTGAGCTGGTACTCCAAGGAATGTCCACCACCCCCAGGCCTCCCATGCCCACACTCACTCCACCTCCCGCTTCCGGATGGCACGGCCAGAGGCCAGCACCTCAGCCACCTTGGACACGATGGGATCATAATTCATGCTGGCCACAGCGATCACCTCGTCGCCTCTGCAGGGACAGGACGGTCGAACCTGAGGACTGCCTGGCAGAAGCCCCCTTCTTAAAGACCCTGACACACTCCTGTCCACCTGGGGCCGGGGAGGGATCTTGCCCAGGACAACAGGAATGCCCTGAGCACTAGATCCTCCCTGCTTCAGGGATCGGGGCTGGGCTCCAGTCTGGAAGGAGTCCTCCTTTTCCCACCCAACTCCCGCCCCTTCGAGCCCCCGCTGCACCCCGTTGCTCTCACTTGGTGTAAAAAGCCACAAACTTCAGCTCCTCCAGGTCCCCCTGGATGATGACGTCGTCGAAGCCTTCTCCGTAGCCTATGGGCGGAACAGGCGGGTGGCACCCACGTGAGCCGGAGAAGGTCTGAGCCCTGTGCCCTCCTAACTCCGCCCTGGACACCGCCCCCCGCCCCGCCCAGCGAGTTCTTAGGGTGAGGCCATAGCCCCGCCCCCAGGATCCCCACAGCTCCGCCCTACCATCCAAGCCCCGCCCTAAACGCTCTCTTCGACCCCCCCCCCCCACTTCCGAGGCTCCAGGGGTTACCCGCGTAGCGCAGGCTCTTGCCGAACATGGCCGTCCACAGGTAGGGCACGGTGCTGATCTCCGCCTCCTGCGCCAGCATGTTCTGGGCCGCCACGCGCCCTGCGGGACCCAGGGCCGTGAGAGCCCCGCCTCTTGCCCTTACCACCCCACACTGCCTGCCCCTGGAGCTCTGGGGACTCCTGACATGCGTGGCTACTCCTCCTGGCCTCCCCAGAGGTCAAGAGGCATCATTTCTCAGCTTTCAGCCCACCTGCAGGTGCAGCTGACTGGTGCAGAGGGGACACCTGGCTCAAAGCTAGCCACTTAGACTGCCTCCCTGGAGAAAGTGTCCTGCCTCTTGGAAGGTCTACTTCTTGGGGCTGGGGAGCTAGCCGGCCATTTCCAGCTGTGCACACATACAACTAATCAGATACATCAGGTCTGGAGAGGGAGGAGAATGGGGCATAAAAGCCCAGGGATGCACAGATGACAGCCACACACAGGACCCCACAGAGGACAGTGTAGGTGACCTCTCAGTTTCTGTGAGGCCCCACTTGACCAGTGTTTGTATGTACACCAGAGGACTGGGACTCTCCCAGTTTAATCCTAGTTGTACTTGCCTGATGAATAGCCTTGGGTTCCTTACAACCTAGTCCTTTAGTCCTTGAACTTGAAAAGACATTGGTACCAGGAGTGGGGTTTCAAGCAGCAGACCCTCAGGGAGGTGGGTGCAGAGGAGAAGTCCCTTGCCCCAGGCAGGGAGTCTGGCATTCCTTTCTAGGATGCTAATTTGCTGGCACCTGCAGCTTAGGGGCCCGGACCAGGTGTGCACAGTGGGTAAGGGTTGGGGGACTTGGTGGCCACCAAATGTGAGGAGGAAAAGCTAGTCCTCAGAAAGCACAATGTCCCCACTGAGCCAGGTCTCCAGGCCTAGTTGGCTGCCTCCAGGGACCTGCACGAGGCAACTTAGTTCACAGAGATGGTCAAGGGCCCAAAGGAGACAGAGGCATTAAGTTGGAAGTTGACTAAATCCTTCTCCCTCCCCAGGGTGATGCACAGTTTGGTCAGGAATTCTGCAGAGTGTGTCCTTTAGGACAAAGGAAAGGAAAGACTAGAATGGAAGGACACCTGGGGTTGGGGGTCGGTGGCTGAATGGAGTGTCCGGAGGGCACAGAAGGCAGGTCTCTGTAGACTGGCCACAGGGCTCACTCTGTGCTCTGGCTCGATCACCTGGATGAGGCTGACCACACTGGCCACCAGAGGTTCTTCACTGCCTAACACAGCATCCAGGACCCGAGGCCAGCGACTGAGGAATGGGCCCGGGGGAGACCCTGGGAAAGTCTCCCACCCCCCAACTTGCCTTCGGGCAGCCATACCCTGGGCATGAGCCATTTGCCAGTGAGGGATGTTCACTTTCCGATTGTTCCTCCAGGCAAGGGGGAAGGTGACAGCATCGCCAGCCGCGAACACACCTGGGACGTTGGTCTGCATCATCTGTCGGAGGAGGTCCAGGGCTCTAGGGGGGCAGGGGCCCTGACCCGGACTTCCCGCCACTCCCAGCCCAGCACCCCACCCTCCCTGCCCAGCCCCACCTTGTTGACGGGGATGAAGCCTCGGGAATCCAGACTGATGCCACTCTGCCTCAGGAAGCCCGTGGCGGGCACTGCGCCTGACAGGACAGGCCACTGTGTCCACTCCGCGACCTCACCCATCTCCCTCCTCCGTGCCGTCCACGCCCCACTCCCTCACTGCCTGCACCAGCCCCAGGCTGACGTCCACGGGCGCCCACCCTGGGCCTTCGTGCGTCCCGTCCCCTCTGCCTGGATCCCTGCAGAGCCCTGGGCTTCCCGTCGGGCCTCAGGTATCGCCTCCTCCAAGAAGCACTCCATGAAGCCCCCAGGTGGGGGTCGGCACACCACACCTCAACCCCCAGCTTTGCACCCCCTCTGACTGGCACCTCAGCTGGGGCAGGAACCAGTTAGAGGCTGGCCTGCGGCCCGCGGCCCACACGGGGCAGGGCAGCAGTCCCTGGATGTGTCCCCCGCGCCAGGCTGGGCGAAGCCTGGGACACGCCTTCCCCAACAGCCCTGTGAAGTGGGGTCCCCACCTTACAGACATGGAAACTGGGACTTGGGGAGGGGAAGGGGCTAGCCCACGGCCACTTGCGAGTGAGTCCAGGGGGCCCTGCCGGTCCCTGCCGGCCCGCCCACGCGCTCACCGATGCCCACCACGCAGACGTCGGCCCGCACGACCTTGCTGCTCTTCAGCACGACCTCCTTCAGCTGTGGGGAGTGGGCGTGAGCGGGTGGGCCCGGCGCCCGGGCTCAGGCCCGAGGGCCGGCAGGCGGCAGGCGGCGGGGAGAAGGCCCACCTTTCCCTCCTGGGCCCGCAGCTCCGACACCTCTGTCTGCATGTAGAACTTCACCCGGTTGTTCTCGAACATCTGGCGTGCAGGCGGGTGTGCGGGCAGTGCGTGAGAGCCGGGCCCAGGCCTCGGCCGCACCTGGGCTCCGCGGGGCCGGGCGCGGGGCTGGGCTCACCTTCATCAGGGCTCGGCCCACGCGCTGCCCCAGGAACCTCCTGAAGGGCGTGTCCTCCAGCTCCACCACGGACACCGAGTGGGCCTTCTCCGTCAGGTAAGCGGCCACCTCCATCCCTGCGGCGGGGCGGAGGCGGCAGGCTGGCATCCTGCACCCCGCAGGGCCAGCGCCGCCTGGGACGGCCGTGATGACCTGACGGCTCCCCGCCACCCGCAGCGCCCCGCCGCTCACCCAGGAAGCCGGCTCCCACGACGACCACATTGCGGCCTCGGGCCAGTCTCACCACGCGATTGGCGTCCTCTGGCGTCCGGATGGCGAGCACGTTCTCCACCTCTTTGCCTTTGCAGCTCAGGGTCTTGGGGCTGAGACACGGCGGTCAGCGAGGGCCCCCCGCAGCCCAGCCCTCCCGGCCGGCCGCATCCAGCGGAGGGCAGCGGGGAGACAGCCTCCCACCTGCTCCCCGGCGCCAGCAGCAGCTTGCTGTATTCCAGCTTGAAGCCATCCTTGAACACGGCTTTCTTGTTTCTCACATCCACTGTGACCACCTGCAACGCCGCCAGGCAAGCCATGGGCCTGGGCACAGATCTGGCCCCGCCACCCGCTCCGGGCCTGCGACGCTCGCGGAGCCCAGCCAGACCCTCTGAGCAGCTCCCACAGGGATGCTCCTGCCACCCGGCCTTAGTCTTTTTTTTTTTTTGAGGCAGAGTCTCCCTCTGCCGTCCAGGCTAGAGTGCAGTGGCATCATCACAGCTCACAGCAACCTCAAACTCCTGGGCTCAAGCCATCCTCCTGCCTCAGGCTCCTGAGTAGCTGGGACTACAGGCATGCGCCACCATGCCCGGCTCATTTTTTCTATTTTTTGTAGAGATGGGCTCTTGCTTTTGCTCAGGCTGGTCTTGAACTCCTGAGCTCAAGCGATCCCGCCACCTTGGCCTCCCAGAGTGCTAGGATTATAGGCGTGAGCCACCGCTCCCAGGCTGGGCTTCATTCCTTAAGCTTCAGACATCACCTTCCCCTCAAAGCCCTCCTTACCCTCCCAAGTCCCATCTGGCTCTCCCTCTCCCGTCCCATCCCTGATCATCCGTCTCCCCACCCTGCGGCTCTGAGCACCCCCACACCCCAGGGGCCCACACAGCTTCCATCAACCCTTCCCCCCAGCCTGTTTCCCAACCTTGACCCTGTACCTGGGCCTCAGTGAGCACCTCGATGCCATAGGCTCGGAAGAACTCCTTGGGCCTCAGGGCCAGCTGCTCGGGCTGTGCGTCCAGGGACTGCGGGAGACAGCCAGCCTGAGACAGGGCCAGGTGGCCACTGTTCCATGCCACAGCAGAGCACATAGGACCCAGGGAGCGTGGGCCCAGCCCCGGCCACACAGGGGCTGCAGGACAGAACTCAGCAGACCCAGATCTTTTGGGGGCACCACAGACGGCCTGGCATGAGCCGAGAGAGCTTGTCACCTGTGGGGTGACAAGTAAGCCTTCCCATGGGCCTGACTGGGACCCAGAGGGATAGGGTCCCCACTTGCCCAACGCCCCACCTTGCTGAGCTTGGGCCGGTCATAGGGGAGGTGCCGGTCCAGCGTGCACAAGACGATCCGGTCCGAGAAGCCCTCCTGCCGCAGCGTCTCCGCACACACCAGGCCAGCTGCACCTGGGAGGGGGCCGTGGGCCAGGGACCACTCCTCTTCACTCCCCCTCCCTCCCTGTCCCTCATACCCCGCCACCAACCTGCACCCACAATGAGCACATTGGTGCTGCCGCTGTGCCCAGCACTTGGAGAGATGCACTTGGCCATCACCTTGGTCCTTCGCTGCAGCTGCAGGGCCTGGGGGTGGTGGGAGGGCGGGGCCGGCTGGGAGCTGGGGTCGTGGCCATCCATCGTGAGCCGTCATTCCACTGGGCAAGACCAGCCCAGCCTCATGCCCACCACGCAGCCCCTCACTCTGCCCCTGAGACACACGTGCCAGGCTCCCTCCTACCACAGGGCCTTTGCACATGCCGTTCTCTGGGCCAAGATGCCTTCCCCATCTGTCCTTCCTGCCCGAGCCCCAAGCCATCCCCTCACCTGTTTGCTGGCCCGGACGTACACCTTCTCCTTCTCAATCTTCACCTGCAAGGGCCGTACCGCTCAGGACCAGCCCTAGCCCCGCGGCCCCAGGCTCCCACCCGCTGCATCCTGGCCCCACCTGGAACTTGTGCAGACTGTCCAAGCCCGGGAAGTCCTCCAAGTCCCCGGTGCTGATGTTGAAGCAGGCACCATGCCAGGGGCAGCGCACTCGGCCACGGGACAGCACACCTGGGAGTGGGAGGGGCTAGGCTGGGGCCACCAGCAGGGGTTCCTGTGTCCTAGCACCTGCGAGCCCCTCCCCACAGCCCAGGAGACCCCACTAATAGATGAGGACCCTGAAGCCCAGGGAGGAGCCAACCTGGCCTGGGGTCTGGGGGTCACCCCTGCCGCCCTCACGCACCCCGGACATCTCACCTTTCACCAGGGGTGCGCCATAGTGCGGACACTTGTGGCCCAGCGCGTGGAATTCCCCGCTGTCCTTCACCAGCAACGCCTTCCCCCAGCCCAGCTCCACTTCCCGCATCCTGGGGAGCAGCTGCGCTGAGGGCTCGGGCCAGCGGCCAGGCACGCCCTCCTGTGGGCACCCCGTCCCGGGGCCAGCCCTCCGGGGAGCAGGCCCAGACCAGCAGAAGCCACAAAGGCAGCACCGGGGAGCAGCCGGTCGTAGCCCATCCGTGGCCCTGCCCTCCCTCCCGCCGTGGGCCCTCTGACCCCTCCCAAGCCCAGCACCCACTGGCCGTTCTCCAGGTCCTTGACGTGGCAGACGGCGGCCTCCACACAGTCCTGGGGGCCGGGGTAGGGGTGGGGAGTGGGCAGGCGCTCCTCGGCGTGGAAGTGGCGGGCCGTGCCGTTGCCCTGGTAGGCCCGGGGGCTGCCCTTCCCGCTGGCCAACAGCTCCTCCTTGCCCCGCTCCTTCTCGGGCAGCACCACTTCGATCTTGAGCTCCACTGTGGGTGGGCAGCGCCATGAGCCCCCAGCTGCTGGGGGCTCAGAGCTGCCCAGAGCTGCCCCTGCCCCCCAGCAACCAGCCTTAAAGCCTTAAAACGAGCAAGAAGCAGAGGGAAGGAGCTCTGGGCCTGTTTGAATGGCTTTCTGCACGAGTCTTTCTGCAATGACAAAATTAGGAGGTGGGCACAGAGCAGAGCTCTTTGGACCCTGAAACCGGGAATCTAGTGGAGGAAGAACCCTAAGTCTGGGATCTTCGAAGGGACAACAGGTGACAACGGGGTGTGACTCCGTGTGCATATGCGGGCACTCCCAGCTGGTGCATCTGGGTGACAGGAAATGGAAGGTTCCTTGTTCTATTCTTGCAACTTTCCCATAGGGTTGAATTTTTTTCAAAATTAAAAAATATAAAATGTAGACAATTGCAACTTTTTACAACAGCTTTTCTCACCAGGCAGAGAATCATTCGTGACTGACCAGGCGCTGGGGTCGGGGCCCTGGGAGGGAGCCCCACAGGGGTGGGGCGCCCAGCCCAGCGGCGGCCACACACAGGACAGGCGCCCAGCCCAGCGGCGGCCACACACAGGACAGTCCCTCCGCCTGCAGTGCGGCCTAGTCTAGAAGGGAGTTAGCTGGGGACTGTCATTTTCCTCTTTACACTTTTCCACATTTTCCAAATTCTGTATGATGTGCCTGCGATATTTTTCTAATTAGAAGGGAACAATAAACAGAATTTTTAGCAGCGATAATCCGGCCTCCTGGGCTGCCCTCTCCACCCCCAGCGGCAGAGCCCCCGGCTTGCTCCGGCTCCGCCTCTGCACCTCTGCACCTGCTCCCCTGCCCCTCCCCCTCGGACCTGACACCCCAGAAACAAAGAAGCCAGCCTTGCCACTGAGGCATGCCTCCCGCCGTGCCCTGCCGGTCCATCTACCCGGCCCGCTCACCCACTGCCTGCCCTGGCCGCCCGGCCCCTGCACGGCCTGGTCCCGAGCTGCGCTAACCCCCTCCCCATCCTCTCTACCCAGCCCAGCCCAGCCCAGCCCCAGGCCTGGCAGGGGACAGGGCTGAAGGTCAGTCCCTGACTCCAGCCTGGCAGGGTGCAAAGCACGCAGCCACACTGAAGCTGTGTGTCGACAGGTCGGGGGTGGTCATGGGTGGGGTATTTCCCCTCTATTTTCTCCACTTTATGTAACGGTGTTAGAATGCTTTTGGAAGAATTAAAAAGGAAAATGCTTTGGGCTCAGCTGACACCAGCTATGTGAGCTATGGGAGCTCACAGGAACAGCCTGGTGGGGGGCCAGAGAGCTGCCAAGCCAGGCTGTTTTCATCCTCTGCTCCTTCCAGAAGGCTCCAAGGCACACTAGCCAAGGCAGTCTAACAGAAGCATTGTCAGGAGCAGCAGTGGAAAGGTGTGTGTGCGTGTGGGGGCGTGTCTCTCCTCACCTATAGAACCAATCAACCCCAGCTCCATGACTGCCACCTGCCCACAAGACCCTTTGTCTTCAATCTCCTCCTTATAAAACAGAGAAAACAGCGCCTACCTCTTTGCTTTAGTGAATCTTGAAGGAGATAATTATACGTAATCCAGAGTAAAAGCTCCGCAGATGGAGTTGGGTAGTAGTGTTTTATCAGTTAGCGCTGAGCCTCCTGGCAGCCACGGGGAGGAGGGTAGGTAGCCCCATGGCTTAACAAAGGGCAGGTGACCAGATGCCAAGAGAGCTGCACTTCCCCCTAGCTCTGGGCCCAGCAGGGGACTGGCTTGGAGTTTTCCCAGGAAGAACATGGAACTCTGAGGACAGCACAGGGAGCGTATGCTGGCTTGCACACAG
>VSMD01056203.1:0-51174 GCA_008750895.1 Mirza zaza
TCAAAAAAAAATAAAAAAAAATAAAAAAAATAAAAAATTAGCCGGGCATTGTGGCACATGCCTGTAGTCCCAGCTACTCGGGAGGCTGAGGCAGGAGGATCGCTTAAGTCTAGGAGTTTGAGGTTGCTGTGAGCTAGGCTGGCGCCATGGCACTCACTCTAGCCTGGGCAACAAAGCGAGACTCTGTCTCAAAAAAATAAATAAATAAAATAAAATAAAATTGTGAACATTTAAAAATAACGTAATGAAAACATATATGTTTATGGTACCTGTTCTGATTTACATGACAAGTACAGCTGCCTGTAAAGTAAAACAAGCTTTCAGTGTTTTACAGCTTTCCTCATCACACAAGAGCAAAACGGATCCGTCGTGAATGCACAGCGCAAACCACCGTGCGGACTGTGAGTGCTGGCTGTGGGCACGGTGTCGCGGCCAGTGATCGCCGTACCCAAGTGGTTAAAAAAGGTCTTTCCAGCACTTGTCAAGACGCAAGGAAAGGTTTCAGGCATTCTCTTTAAGAAATTATAACACATCTCATCTCTTATTCGAGGAGAACATGAACTTTAAAGTGCGGGATACACTTAGCCGGGCCTGGTGGCGCCTGCGGTCCCAGGGTCCCAGCTACTCGGGAGGCTGAGGCGGGAGGATCCCTTGAGCCCAGGAGTTTGAGGCTGCAGTGAGCAAGGCTGGCATCACTGCACTCTAGCTTGGGCGACAGAGCGAGATCTTATCGATCAATCAATCATTCAATCCATCAAGCACTGGGTGAAAGGAAACTATTAACGTTTGCTCCCGACTTGGGTTAAGTCACCCCTTGCGTTATAGACAGTGTCTGAGAGCCGCGGTCTGAGCTGCGGCTGGCGTGGGAAGGTGTGGGGAGAGAGGCTTTCTAAGCAGCGGGGCCCGCCAGGCCCTGCACGAGTATGTGTGTGCCACACGCGTGTTGCTGCGTGCCAGCCTGGGCGCGGAGCAGGTGGTGGCCACACAGCCACGCAGCGACCTGGAGGTGTCTGCCGCGTCACTCCCCTTGGCCGGCTGGCGGCACGTCCCTGTGCAGTGCAAAAGAGCAGGGGCCAGCGGAGCCTCAGGGCCCCTCCCGCCAAGACGAGGCCTGGGGCGCCCCTCCAGGTGACCGCTTCACCTGAGGACGCAGCCCCACCTGCGGGTCTCATTGCTGCCCTCGTGCCCGGCCCACCTGGAGCCTCTGACCCTCTTCTCCAGCGGCCTCGGCAGAGCCAAACAGACAGAGAAACACTACGATCACGGCAACTCCTGGGGACCAGGTCGTCTGAGAGTGGCTCCTGCCCATAGTCCTCCTCCCTCCTGGGCCCTGGGGCTGGGCAGGGGCAGGGCCACAGCAGGGGGGGCAGGAGAGGGGCCTTCCAGAAAACTCTTCCACTTCCATCTGGGTGTGAGGGCCCAAAGGACAAGCACAATTCACTGTTCTGAAGCACAACGCTGAAGACGAGCTCCTGTTTTTTAGGGGCGGGGTGGAGGTGGGGGTGGGGAGAGGGTGAGGGAGGGGGAGAGGGACGGGGAGAGCCCGCTGGTGCCAGGACAGCAAAACCCAGCGGGAAAGGCGGGAGGGGTGGGAGGAGCCCTGCCTCGCTCTCTCCACGCTGACCCGAACGCTGGGTACGCACTTTCTTCCACAAGAGGGAAACCAAGTCAATGTTTTGGGGTACAAACTCAGCATCCCCTCCCCTGACCCAGCACGCTCCCTTTCCCCACCCAGGGGTCCCAGGCCGGTGCCTGCAGGGCTGAAGAGGTGCTGCTCTGGTCCGGGCACCCTGCTCCTCGGGCCCCCTGGAGGGGCACAGTCCCCAGGCAGCCGGCGCCCCACCCCCAGGGGGGCTCCCTTGCCACCTGGCCTGCTCCAGGGCATCAGGAACGCCGAGGGAGGTCCCCTCTGTCTTTCTCAAACAAGACACCCCTGCCCAAGGTAGAACCACGAGGTCACCGGGGGAGCGGGGGAGACGCGGCCCAGGCAAGCGTGTCCAGGCAGAGGTCAGGACAGCCGGCCTGCAGCCTCCAAGCACGGGGCTCTTTCTCTCCTAAAAGACACTTTATAAAAATATACTGTAATTGAGTTAATCATCTTCTCCCTTCCAGAAAGGGCCTGACAGGCGCTGCCCGCTGCTCACTTCTGCCCCATTCCGAATATTTTTACCTTATTTGGATGAAATGCATTATTTTTCTAATGAAAGGCTTTTTTTTCAAAGGGCTGTTTTCCCTGGTCCAGCAGCTGCCTTTATTAGGCAGCACTCACGCCGTTTTGGGGAGGGGTTTTTCTTTCCCTGAAATCACGCCAGACTCTGTCCTCAAAGGCCGAATTCGGTGCTCAGGACCCACAGGGGCAAAAGGCCTCCGGGCCCCAGGTTTCCATCCCTTTCTCCGCCACGCTTGAGCCCAGGGACCCCCGAGCTACCGCCCCCGGGTTGGCAGAAACTCGCCTGGCGCTGCCCACCTGGGGGAGAGGGAAGGCCCGCTCTGGAGGGAGGGGCGCAGGCGGGGGCCCCGGCCATGGCTGGCGCTTTGCTCCCCCGCCACCAGCCCTGCTGGCCCCACAGGAGGAGGGGCCCCTGAACAGTCACAGACGATGGCCAGTGTGCACCAAATTAAGGGGGCGCAGTCTCTCAGTCACCAACCTGCCCAGGATCCAGCTGTTTCCATTCGCCACGGAGGGTCCGAGGCTCAGCAGGCCGGGGAGTCGGACCCTCAGTCACCGGTGACTGGGACACAGCCCGGCCTGCCCTGGCCCCTGCCTGGCTCCCGGACACAGGGACTCCTGGGAGACCCTGGCAGGGCCCTCATCTGGACAAGGCTAGTAGCCCCTGGGAACTGAGAAACCTGCTACTTCAGGGACAGCAAGGAGGCTGGGGACAAGGAAGAGGACAAGCTGTAGCGGTGACCCTCAGTCTAGGCTCTGGGTGTCCCCAGGGAACGGTGGCTGGAAACACGGGCCCGAGGAGTATCCCATGAGGCTGAGCGAGAAAGACACAACCTGCAGCCAGAAACCAGACCAGGCACTGGACACCCCCGAGGGTCAGGGCCGGCAAAGTCACAGAGTCCTGCCGCCTCCGCAGGCCCCTGGGCCTGAGTGTCCGGAGGGTTTGCTGCACGGGGAGAGGAGGCTCGGCTGGGGTGAGATGTCTTCTGGGACAAAACAGCCCCGGTACCAGGTGTCAGCCCAGCCGAGAGTCTTCTCCCGCCCCAAGGCACGACCGCCCGGCCCTGCCTGCAGCCGCCGCCCAGGCGCTACTGCCAAAGCTGCCTGTCTACAGGGCGCACGCGGACGCCACTGTGGCCACGGCCCCCACGCCTGGTCCCGAGGAACTCCTGGCCCTGCTTTTCCGGTTTAGCCAAAGGCTCAGTGAAAGCTGAGGGAGACAGGGAGGGCAGCAGCCAGCGGAGACGGGAGGAAGACAGGAGGACACACACCCTTCTGGGAGACATTCATCCATTTAAGGAAGGAGAGCTCGTCGCACTCGGCAGCAGGTCTATATACAGTAACAAGAGGTCCCTTCTCCTGTGGGCAGACACCCGGGACCGGGGAATGAGCCCCTCCGGTGGCGGCTGAGCAGTCGTGGAACCCGCCCTGGGACGGGCTGCCTGGGCCCGTCCCTGCTTCCCCCACCCGGGGCCACACGGCCGGGAGCAGACAGGAAGCCGCAAGCAAGAGTTAAATAGTGGCAACTCGTATTTATTACAATTATGTACAGCCCTATCTTATAATCCGAAATCTATACATGATCACACAGATGAACATGTGCCTCCTGGCGGGAAGGACAGAGGTGGCTGTTGGTCAAGAGGCCCCAGCGCCCAGCCTGTCACGGGACTAGCTGGGCCGTTAGTCGGCAACGGGGGCGGGCACAAGTGCAGGGTGGTTTCATTTGTCTGGGAGGACAACAGGACACGGCTGGGGCTGGGGACAGGCGCCCAGGCTTCGGGCACAGGGCCGGGCAGGGGAGATGGCGGACACCAGAGGGACCACAGCTCCTCGTCCGCCGAGGAGCCGGGAGGCAGGTGCGGACACTAGCTCTGGCCATGCGCGGTGTCACGGTAGTCAAGACACGCAGCAAACACGCCCTGGACGACGCCTGTCTGGGAGAGGGGCTGGCAGGGGCTGGGCTAGGACGTGGCAGGCTGGGGCTGGCGGGCAGGCGAGAGGGGGCCATGGACAGCGCCGCGCCCCCACACCGCCACCAGCCGCAGTGCAGTGAGGACACTCTGGCCCCTGCCTGGGCCCCAGGCCACCCTCCGGGCCGCAGTGCACTGCCCTCGCGGGGAGAGGCAGGCGGGGGCCCTAGTCCCGCTCATTCTCGTTGCTGGCACCCTCGGGTCGCCGCAGCTTCTCCACCTGCTCATTGATCTGCCCGTCCCCGCCCCGGCGGTCCTCCCTCTGCACCCCCAGGCAGTCCTCCTCGTCCACGTGGCTCACGTCGTCGTCTTCGTCCTCCTCGTCCTCCTTGTCCTCTCTCTTCTCCTCCTCGCCCTGCACCTCCAGCCTCACCTGGCCCTTGACGTCCACCACGCCCTCGCCCTCCTCCTGAGGGCCCAGCAGGTGGTAGGTGACGGTGGAGCCCTCAGGGCTGTGGCCCTCCTTCCCGGGTGAGGACGACGTGGACTCATTGCTGACCGGCGAGATGTCGCTGCTGCTGTGGTGGTTCACGGCCGCGGGGCTGGAGGGCGACGGCGACTTGACCGGGATCTGCCAGGAGGGGATCTTCGGGGCCGAGGGGGATGGAGGGAACTGCCTCCTGGCGGAGGAAGCGAGACAGGAGGTTGGCAGCAGCACCTGGGACTCCCACCCTCAGTGGCTCGGCCACAGCGGCCGCTCCCCAGGGCCACCCACCAGGGGACTGGACGGAGCCCTCCCTCCCCTCCTGTCAGGAACAAAGCCCGTGGCCCGTTGGAGGTGCCATCGGAGGTTCCATCACTGGGACAAGCCTGGAGTGCCCTGTGCCACCGCAGACTGCGCCGCTACACCAGGGTGGCGAGGACCCTGCCTTGGAAGCTGCTGGACGGCTGGGCCCGGGGGCCTGCCACGCCCCGGAGCCACTTCCTGCTCATCTTCAGCACTGACCCGGCCTCTGCCCGGTGTCCAGGAGAGGGAGAAGGTGGGGAGCCCAAAGGACCAAGACTGGTGACCCCAGACACCCGGACCTCAGCCCTCACCTGACTATGGCCTGGGCAGAAGGTGGAGGCAGGGAACCCTGGCAGCTGGCCAAGCGGTCAGACATCAGAACCAAGAGGGGGCCGCTGGTGCACTTTGCTAGAAAACCCCTGAGCTCCACACTTGGGACTGGGAAGAGCGGCTCTTTCTTCCGCTCCTGGGCTCCCTTCCTGGGCCCCGGGCCAGCAGCCAGCCCAGACCAAAGCCAATTCCAGGAGGGACCTGGAGGTCAAGTCTAGTTGGCAGCGGCTCAGAGGCGGAGCTCTCTGGCAGGCGGGCCCATCCCTGAGCCAAGACGATAGAGCCCTGCCCTGTCCCCCCAGCGCTGGCCTTGGCATGAGCTCTGCACCCTGGGACCGCCCTGCAGCGGGCGCACGCACCAAGGCCCGCTTACCCGCCCAGCGTTGCCACTGCTAACAAGAAATCCAATGTACAGTTTTCTTGGCCACAGTGTCACTGACGGCCTGCTCTCTGTGCCCCGGCCTCAAAGGCACTGACCTAGATGCTGGAAAATGATGGTCTCCCTCAGTGACGACCCTCGGGCCCCTCCCTGAGCTCAGCCACACCGCTTTCAAACGTGTGTTCTTTTCCTCAGGGAGGACCAGGAAGTGGGTGGCCTGGAAAACAGGGTCCCCTATTCTTGATCCCTGGTGAGGGGCCCACCTGCACCGGCCGCCCCGTGCAGCTCCCGCCAGGCCAGCGGGAAATGAGCGCCCCTGTGAGCCAGGCGGGCACCGAGCCAGGAGAACGCCCAGCCATCTGGGTCCCAGGCCCGAGAGGCTGCGGACGCCAGCCTTTCAGTTGGAAACCAGGATGGTCCTGGGAAAGCCAAGACAAGTTGGTCATCCCACATTCAGGGCTTTGCTGGTGACAACATGCTGTCACTGGGCAGGGATGACAGAGGACACCCAAGAAGCTGGAGGGAAGGCAGGGACGGGTTCTGCCTGTGCCTCCCCTGGCAGAACTCTTCGCACTACGTGGGCACAAAGAGCCCTGGCCCTCTGCAGGGACTTCTCCAGGACGAAGGTGTGACTGAGAGTCTCCCAGGACCCAGGACTCCCTGTTGCAAGACGGGCCAAGCCAGGACATCCTCCTCAGCTCAAAGGGCCCTGCTTTTCAGCGCAAGCTGTCCCTGATCAGGTCTGGACAGGTCTGGGGAACTGTGTCAATTTCAGAACCCTTATGGGTGCTGTAGACTATCCCCTTGGAACAGAGAGGGGTCCAGCAGGGAGGAAGCCGAAGCTCAAACAGTCCCCACACCTATCGCCTGGCTCAGTCGGCGGCCAGACAGACAGGGGCCCTCGGGGCGACCCACCCCAGACTGCGACCAGCCCAGGAGCGCCCAGTCCCCTGTCCCGGCCCGGCCAGAACACAGTCGGAGCCTTCTCTCCTACCGGTTTAAAAGAAGACCTTTCAAGGAGTTAATTTCCGACTTGAGTTCGTTGATGTTCTGGGACTCCAGGATCCAGTTGGTAGATGTGGTGGCCTAGAAGTCAAAGCACAAGGATCAGAGAGGGGCCCTCCGGCCCACGGCAGGATGGCTGCGGCTCCAGGAGGGCCTGGGCAGGAGCGCGGGGCACTCGGTCTACTCTGACAACCCCGGGGAAGGTTCCGCCTCCGCCCATTCGGGGGTCTGCCCACCTGTGTCTCTCTGTTTACATGACCACACCCTTAAAAGAAACATTCCGCAACTCCATTTGGACACCTGATATTAAGGAATCATTACATGTTTTTAGGTGACATCGGGGGATTATGCATTTGTAAAATAAAGTAACAACAAAAAAAGAGCCCTTGTCTTCTGGAGAGACGGGCTGAAGAGTCCGCATAATGATGGTACGAGGTCTGGCACTTGCTTTCAACTAGCTGGGGTGGGATGCTGGGGATGTGTGGCCGCCACACACACAAGTAAACTCGCTGCCTCGGCACGGGCAGGGACCTGGGCCTGGCACCTGGAAGCCACCCATGGCGTCGCGAGGCCAACGGCAGCTGAGCACCCGCCCGTCCCATTGCTGCAGCTCTACTCTGAAGCTGGCCTAGAAGACAGGCTTTACCGTGACATGTGACTTGCCCACACCACTCGGAGACCTCCAGCTCCATAGGGTCAGGTCACCAGCGGCTCCTCAGGGCCAGGGAGGACGCGCGCAGGCCACGCTCCTATGTCTGCAAAGCTACCTGTGGGCTGCGTCACCCATTCCAGCTACTCCGGGATGACTGAAGGCTCGGCAGGGAGAAGCCGCCGTGCGCACGCCCTGACTTCAGTCCCTTCCCCGGAGAAGGGTACAGCCCATCTCTGACAAACGCTCTCCTGCAATGCTCGCCTTTCCCTTTGAGTGCGACACTGTTTCAAATCATCACCAGAGACCCTCGCCTTCCTTTGCCCAATCTTGTTGGGGCAGACGGAGAACTCGACAAGCCCAGAGGAGCTGCTGGCGGCCAGGCTGCCCGGGAAGCATGTTTATGGAGGACAACCCAGACACGACGGCCTCGGCGTGAGGCCCCCATCACCCAGGGTGCGGGTGAGACGACCCACCCGGGGTCGTCTCCAAGTGCACAGATGACTGTGTGAGGCTCTCTCCCCAACACTGCTGCCCACGAGCTGGACGAGGGAACAGTCCCTGGCTGGCCCCTGCCAGTCCGCTGCGGATCACAGGCTGCTTTGCGGGGGCCTGGGCCCTGATCTGGGCGGGGGCGTGGAGTGCTCACCACCACCCCCAAAGGCAGGGCACCTCTGCAGGGAGAAGCCCCTCAGCGGAGCTGTGGGTCCCAAAAAGAAAAGTGGGTGGGGGAGCACCCACCGCCTCACACGCTCCAGACCACCCGACTGCAGGGACCCGGGGGCCGCTGCTCTGGCTCCTCCGAGACCTTGAAAGCCACAGCAGCCCATTAACAAGGGAGCGATTCCCACTCGCCGGCCTACAAAGGACTCAGGTTTCCAACGCACATGGTGCCAGATGCCAGGATTTAGAAATAAAATCTGACATCTGGGGCTTTTTAGCCAGTCTCTTTAAAAAACAGTTGTAGAAAACTCACAGCCTTCAGTTTTATGTAGGATTTTTAATTACTTAAACCTCTTCTTTTTAATTTTTTACAGTGCTCCAGTAGGAGTTTGGAAGTCAGATATAAAACTTACATTACAGCTGAGAAAACACAGCTCTGGGCCTTTGGTTTATGGGGTAACCCAAGTCCTCACACGCACGGGTTCGGACGCCAAGCCAGTGGCCCTGCTGCAGACAGGGCGGCAGAGAAACCGGCACAGGGACGCTTGGAGCAGCCACTCTCACGTCAAGCACAGTCTCAGTCCCTGCTCCTTCTTAAAACACAACAGGCCGGGCGCGGTGGCTCACCCCTGTAATACCAGCACTCTGGGAGGCCGAGGCGGGTGGATCGTTTGAGCTCAGGAGTTCGAGACCAGCCTGAGCAAGAGTGAGACCCCTTCTCTACTAAAAATAGAAAGAAATTACTTGGACAGCTAAAAATATATACAAAAAATTAGCCGGGCACGGTGGTGCATGCCTGTAGTCCAAGCTACTCGGGAGGCTGAAGCAGGAGGATCGCTTGAGCCCTGGAGTTTGAGGCTGCTATGAGCTAGGCTGACGCCATGGCATTCTAGCCCAGGCAACAAAGTGAGACTTTGTCTCAAAAAAAAAAAAAAAAAAATGCAACATGTGGCATTAATCTCGTGCACAAGGCCTGAAAACAGTTTTCCAATTTCCGGAATGGCTTCTGGCCATGGGGAGGCCAGCGGTCCGAGAGATAACAGGACAGCAGGCAGGCCCCTGCCCTCCCGGCTACTCCACAGGCTGCCCGCGGGGGACACGGAGGCTGGAGGCGGCCACAGGCACCCACGGCCACCTGAGCAGGAGGGCAGGCAGCACCTCCGTGTGGGATGGGTTTCTGGCAGGGGATTCTCGGGGACCTTCGTCACAACAGGTACCCAAGATCCCACTGGAAATGGGAAGAGTAGCATTTTACTGATTTTTGCAAATGCAGAAGATCTGAGCACTGGCCCAGATCCGTTTGTGCGGTGAGGAATGGCTTTCCTTGGGAGAGTGACTCAGAACGAGACCCTGCAGGGCACGGGCTGCGTGGAAGCAGCCCGGAGGCAGCCCCCACTGGCCACACAGCTGCAGAGCAGGGAACAGAGATGGGGAGGCCACTGTCTCCTGGGCCCAACCCGTTCAAGACGCTGCCTCAGGGATGATCCCTGTCATCTGCCCACAGAAGCCAGGGCCTGCACGACCCTGGGAGCTGGCTGGAGCAGGCACTGCCATAAATATGCAAACAGCCCAACAAAGTAGGTGCCATTGCAACTCTGTTTTACAGATGAGGAAACTAAGACTCAGAGAGGTTAAGTAACTTGCCTGTGGTCACACAGCTAATGAGCGGCAGAGCCAGGATTCTAATCCAGGCAGTCTGATCCTACAATGTGACGCTGCCAGAATTGCTTCAGACTTGGGCAGGGAGGCGTGGAAACTGCCTCGGTTGATTGCAGTTGGTTCTAATTCCTTTAGGGCCACCTGCACCTGTGAGATGGGCTTTAGGGAACCTGCCCACTGCAGAGCAGTGTCTGGGATGGGATGCTGGTGACCGAGCGATGGCGTGTGTCTCCCCTTGGTCCCAGGAATCCCCCTTGGCAATGCTGTGACCTGCACCGTAACTGGCGGGTGGAGGCTGCCCCTCCAGGGGCCTCCAGAGCCGCAGGGATGTGGCTGCCACGAGAGGGCTGCAGACAGAGGGTGGCTTTCCCTCCCTCCTGTTGGGAGGTGACAGACACAGAAAGGACGGCCTCAATGGTTAAACGGCACGCCGGCCACACAGTGACACCTCCTTTCCCTGTCGGGGCAGTGCCGTGGCTGCTGCGTAACCCTCCAAGACCTCCGAAGCCAGACGAAGTCAGGCCCGCAGACGGCGGCCGGCTGGGCACCGGGGGCAGGAGCGAAGGGCTGTGGGGCAGAGCTGGACCCAGGAGACGCAGGGGCGCAGGGACACGTACCTTGGCGGCAGCCAGCTCGTGGGCCAGCTCCTGGACCTTCTGCTGCTGCTGAATCAGCAGCTCCTGGACAGAGGCGAGGGTGGTCTGTAGCTGAGTCACTGGGGAAGAGAGCAGGGCGACACTGTTAAACTGATACCCCAAGATCTGCCCTTCTCCCTGTCCACATACCTAGCAGCTGCCCATGTTCCTGCTCCGTCTAATTTATGTGCAGACCCCCAGCCCCGCGATCCATCTAATTTATCTGCGCTCTGGGGAGTCTGCTCGCACCGTACCTAACCTCTAGTATTTCTACTTTATCTTTCTATTGTGTAGTTGTCCATGGTCAACAGTATATCGTCCACAGCCCTCCCCTCTAATTATGGCAGCTTATGATTTGCTCAGCTCTCCCGGCTCCTACGATGCCACATCCCTCATCTCCCGGGCTTCACAGTGTCCTTGTGGAACTCAGAGAAAGTCTCCAGTCCCGGGAGAGAAGAGTCTCAGGCCTCGGCAACATCCAGGAGCGGTGAAGACTGCAAGTCCCGTTCCAGCTGCTCCTTCCTCCCTCCCCACCCGCCCCGGGGTCACGTGACCTGCGGGGCCTTGGTGCTGCCAACGTCAGCCTCCTAGGACCACCACCAGTGGGACAGATGTGCCACAGGACTGCAGAGGGCTTCTCGAACGTGCCCCAGAGGGACGCGGACTCCTGCCTGGGACAGGGGGGCTCCTGCCTTCCTTGCCTGGGTTTTTAGACTCGGAGCCTCCGTCCAGTAAACACGTTTATAAAGGAGAGGAGCCACCTCTGGTGAGACAGGTCCCAGCTAATCTGGGCCATCATTGGGGCACTGGGTAATGAACACGAGCCCTGTAGAGTCGATAACAGAGGAGGTGGCCAGGGTCCCGGGAGCCACAGTAATTACAGACTCTCTTGACCCTGCGTTGGATTCTTAGAGGGAAGGGGGAAAACCACTGAAAACCCCCCTGAAAACCTCATAGAAGCAGAAATTAAAAATGAACTTTACAGCCCTTAGAAAGGCTGTCATTTTATTCCCCTTATTAATATTCTGAGGTTGGGAGCCTTTCCGTAAAAACATAATTAATTGAGGCCGCGCCGACAGTAAACAAGCAATTTCAAATTAAACTGAAATGACGGCGGCTTCATTTGCAAATGTGAACAGATTCTCAGAGCAGATAAATGAAGTCACCACATAAAGTGGAGACGGAGGGAGCGGGGAGGGGGCAAGAAGGGGCTGCTTGGGGGAGGCTTTGAGGGGTGACTTGATGGAGTCATTAATCTTTACCTGTCTGGGCCACGCTGCCAGTCAGCTCGGAGAGACTGGCCTCCATCCTCTCTAGCTGCTTCCTGTCCTCGCGGCCGCCCAGGATGAGGGGGAGCAGGTACTTCTACGAGAAGCGGGACGGGGTGAGGAGCAGGCACGCGCCGGGGTTATCCCTCAACGATCTCCATTCTGCTGCCCAGCTTTCCCCGTCACCCCCGGGTTTTGGAAACCCCAAGCGAACACCATAAATGAACAAGATATTTGCAAAGTTACGAGACAGTGATTACGACCACGTAAAAACTCTGCCTGAATAAGGACAAGGACCAGGAGGGAACACGGACAAAAAAGTCAGTTTGATCTGTGGCGACGGAGAGCTTTTTGGTTCTTTTATTTACTTTTCTTAATGATGCTGTAACACTTCAGTAACAAAAGTTTCTAAATTCTACTTTAAAAGTTGTAAGATAAAAATGTGGAAAGATATATAAGAAATTGACACTCCTGGTGGCCTCCAGAGAGAAGTGAAAGGAGGCTTTCACTGCACATGTTTCTGAATCTTTAACATTTTGAACGCTGTGAATGAATCGCTCATTCAGAAACAAATGAGTAAAATTAAATAAACAAAAAATTACTCGAGAAACTAAAGAAAAATCAACAACAGATTTCTGGAACCCATGCTCCTTTACTAGAGGATAACAGACAAGCATTTCGAGGCTGCTGGAAGAGACCTCAGTCTTTTTCTAAACTAAGCCTGAATCCTCAGAACAAACTTCCTTTACTTAAGAGCCAAAAGCAGTCACACCCCCTAGAACTGAAATCCAGGGGCAGAGGGAGAAGATGGGGCGGGACCAGGAGAAACTGGCTCTGCGGACAAAGACAATGGGTGCACCCCAACAAGGGTGCCTAGAACAGGGACCTGGATGAGGGGACATCTAGGACGAAGGCACAAGGGTGGTGGCTGTCGGACTTGGAAGGGAGTGGAGGCGTGCAGGTGGGTGGAGGTGGGCGGGGGCCGCTGGGGCTGCTGGGTGGGAGAGCAGGGTGGTGCAGAGACAAAGCCCTCGCCGGTGAGACAGTGAGACCCGCTGCCAACCGTAATGGGTGGCGCCAGAGCTGGGGCAGCGCAGGCCTGGCTGGGGTTACCAGGGGATAACTTGGGTTTTTAATCTATCCGGGCCCTGGATAGGGAGTGAGGCCGAAAACTTCTCCATTAAGGTTTCTGTACTGGGGAAGGAAAAGGTCTCTCACAAGGGCTTTGTGGGAACTCATTTCAAGAGCAACTCTTAAGTGAAGATTATTATTTAGCACATCTATAGAAGCATTTTCTATTTTGCAAAGTGCTTTTCAACCATGGTGTTAGTTACCACTCACAACTGAGCTGAAACTCACCAAAGGCAGCCTTACGTTTCAAGCTGAAAATGTCCTAAGTTTGAAATCAAGAAATTCTCATACGAGTAACCAACTAAAAACCTCATTTCTGAGACCAGAAATGATCCAAGACCAGGAAGGAGCAGATACACTACCCCAGCCTAAGTCTTTATGTATCTATAGAACAAGATGGTGAATTCTTACTGCTGCTGCTTTCCTTCTTTTTTTTCTTTTCTTTTCTTTTTTTTTGAGAGAGGATCTTGCTCTGTTGCCTGGGCTAGAGAGCAGTGGTATCATCATAGCTCACAGCAACCTCAAACTCTTGCGCTCAAGCGATCCTCCTGCCTCAGCCTCCCAAGTAGCTGGAACTACAGGCATGCACCACCATGCCCGGCTAATTTTTTAATTTTTTGTAGAGTAGAGACAGGGGTCTTTCTATGTTTCTCAGATTGGTCTTGAACTCCTCCCTCTCAGCCTCCCAAGTAGCTGGGACTATAGGTATGTACCGCTGCACCCGGCCCTGGTTGTACATACTAGAGTAGGGCGATGGTGCACAAAGCACTTCCCACAAGCTAGGCACGGTCCTAAGCCTTGTCCAAATGAGCCCACTCCTTTCATCATCACGACAGCCTCACGGGGTAGGTACTATCATCTCCGCTTCACAGATGAGAACTGAGCCGAGGCCACATGGCTCCTAAGGGGCAGAGCCAGGGTTTCAACACAGGCAGTGGGCCTAGTGTCCGTGCTCTCACTCATGGTGTCACTCTGCCTCCTACGCTGCTCAATACATGCCGGGCACTGTTCTAGGCACCTCCGTGAACTGTCAATGGATAGACCTCACGGTCCTCCTGCAAGCGGAGACCTGAGTGGAGCGTGACAAGAGGTGGGCTGGAGCCTGCCACGCTTCCCCAGCAGGGCGGGGACTTGCCCGGGCGTCTCCCCCAACCTCTACCACAGCCTGTGCGCGGCCACCATGCTCCAGGGCCGAGCGGGGCAGTCTCTACACAGCAGCCAAGGACCTGTGAGACGGGGGCCGAATGCCCAAGGGTGGCAGAGGTGTGGCACATGCAGCTGCTGAAAAGGTGACTCACCTTGTAGAGCTGGTGAAAGCCAAATGCGATCCCTGCCATGATGATGGCCAAGGCACCGTAATCTCGCCATCGGGAACCTGCGGGGCCTGAGGGCGGGAAAAGGAGAAGCATTAAGAGAAGTGGCACACAGTGTCCTTCCCTAGGGGAGCGCAGGCACAGTGCCTCAGTGGCACTGTCTCCTCACCTCCAGTGAAAGGAAGCCAGCTCCAGGAGGACAGTATATGGCTGTCAGCAACATCAGCTCAGCCCTACCCTCCTCTTCCCAGGCTCCTAGAGCCACCTCTCAACTGGGACAGGAGTGATCGCCAGTCACTGGCACTGCGCACTGCTGGACAGAGGTGTTCAGCACTGAGCTAAGTCCCCGGAGAGGGGAGTCAGGTGGCAGAGGTGATCTGAAGACCTGCGGCCTGGTCTCTACCTCCAGGAACCAAGGATCTAGAAAGGAGCCGGTGAGCAGACCGGGTGTGCATCAGTGCCCCTACACGTGGCCCTACCACAGCCAGGGACACACCAGGGGCCGCTACGGGACAGAGGGAGCTCGTGGAGAACAAGAGGAGGGTAAGGCCCGTGGTGAACCTGCTCTGCTCTCACACTGAGCCAGCAGAGGAGACGCAGTCTACAAATGACTGAGCGAGGCAACTCCGGAGACTGAGCGATCCGCCCACCCGACAGCGGTGTGAGAGTGGGGTGGCGGGGAGAGGGGCCCTGGAGGAGACCTGCCATCTGCGGGGCAGAGGAGGAATAGGCGCAATGGACAGAAGGTGGGTCGGTGTGCACCAGGCGAGCACCCCCGGCCTTACTAAGGGGAGAAAGCTGCCCTGGCCCAGAGAACTGCAAGAACAGGGTGCTCAGGAAAACAGAGCGGTTGCATAAGCTCGGGGAGCAGAGAGAAAAGAGGCAGAAATGGTGGTGGGGCTGGCTGCAACCTGTTTCAGAAGCAGCGGGGAGTCGCGCAAGGGTCTGCATCAGGGAGTGCCAGAGTGTGGGGACGTGGAGGCTGGGGTGGTGGGATGGTGAGTGGAGCTCCCGCAAGGGCCCCCAAAGGTGGAGGGGGCTGGACTAGGACAGGGACCAGGAGCGGAGCCGCCTCAGGACATGCTCCGTGGCCGCTGCTGAGGAACTGGAATGGGGAGCAGCAGCCTCCTGGCCCAGGTCTCCCTCAAGCCCTACTCCTGAGGCAGCTGCTGCGCGAGGGAGAGGACAGGAGAGGCTCCCGCATGCACCTTTCCGGGGACAGAGAGCACCCACATCCTAATCTCACTGCAGGCCACCTCAGGAGGGCCAGGGGCCACTGCTCCCAGAGCGGCCAGTGGCGTGGGACACACAGCAGCATGGAATGAGATCACAGCGGCACAGCCAGTTACCCAGAAGGCACCGCGGCCGCGTGCCCAAGGGAGAACCGGGGAAAGGGCGAGGGGGAAGACAGCAGCGCTCCTCAGACCCTCAGGACAGCGTCAAGCCGTCACCGCTCACCTGGGCCTGCACGATCCCGAGGACCGTGCCATGTCCTGGTGCTTCAGGACCAGAGCGACAGACGTTCGTCAGGACAGGACATGGGCCCGTGGGGAGGAGCTGCTGGCACACAGCCACCCCAGATCCCACGCGAGGGCCCCCAAGGGGGTGAGGGAGACACCCCTCATCCCAGCTGCTGAGCGGGGCTCTCGGGAGGCAGAGCGCACACAGGGGCAGGGCCTGGCATCTCCACGCTCCCTGCCGTGGACTCCACATGAGATTCCCCAGCGTGACCCAGCCCTGGAGTCTCGGTCACAAAACTGTAGTCAGCACACGGCCTGTCCCTCAGCCCCTGCTCCCGTGTCCGTACGCTTTTGGAACAGGTAACAAACAGTGTGGTTCACACACCAAATAGCGTAAATCGGGCCGAGGCGCAAAGGCTTCCTCCACTGCCAAGGGCCACGTTCGTTGTCTTTTCCCTGACCACCAGACCACTGGGAAAGCCACTGTTGGTAGTTTCTCTACAGCTGCATAATATTTCATTTAACCTCCTACCGACGGGCATTCGGCCCCATTCCAGGCTCCCCCTCTCTCCCCAGTGCTGCCGTCTCCCGCATGGGCGCACACACCTGTGACCCTCAGAAGCCCAGGGGCTGGGTCCATGGGCACAAGCATCTGCAGTTTTGAGAGCTGCTGCCACGCCACCGACAAGGGGGTCCCACAGTTCACCCCGCCAGCCTGTGCACCGCGGCTGCCGCCCCACAGCCACACCAACACAGCGTGAGTCAGACGCGGAGACTCCTGCCAACGCTCCGCGGGGAAACAGCTTCACTCCAGCCCTCATTTGCATTGATCTTATTTTGAGTAAGGACTGAGCGTCTTTTCATCAGTATTTCCTTTTCAGTGTATCTCGCATTCTCGGCTTTTCTACTTGATTTCTTTCCCCTTATCACCTTAGAGAGACTTTTTATATCTCAAGGATATTAGCCCTTTGTGATATGAATCGCAAACACCTTCCCCAGTTTATTTTTCTTTTGACTCTGCTAATGGTGTTTTGTGGCATGGAGACATTTTCCTGTTTATATAAATTTACCAATCTGTTCTTTTATGGGTTCTGGGGCTTCTGTTACAGCGAGCAAGGGCCGCCTCCTCCCTCCCTAGGCTGTGCAGTGACACTGGGCGTTCACCTAAGAAACCAAACGGGACAGCAGCAGACATCCCCATCCGACAGGAACTGCCTCTCATTGCACAGGGAGCTCTGAGGCCACTGAGGCAGCTGGATCTTTCACCTTGACCCTGAGGAGCTGGGCACTCGGAGTCTATGCCAGGGCTCCCTCTGTTTCCCATTTCTCTACGAGTCAGCTTTGCTCTGCGCGCCAGATACAAAATCTGACATCTAATGCAAGTTCATTTTGAGGAGGAAAAGTGAAGCTAGAGTGACGCTGCCATTTGTTGAGAGAGTTGCTGCTCAGGAAGGCTTCAATCCACGCCCACAACAGCCCTCTGTGCAGCCAACATTCCCAGAGAAAACATCTTCAAAATGGGGCCTGCGTCTAGAACGTCGCATTCACCACTGATTTCCAAACACCCACTAAATCTCTTACAAGAAAGTAGTTGTAACCAAGATAAAAACTTGACCAGAACCCAAGGTTTGCTGGATTCTTCTGCTCTCCTGCAAACATGTGGCACCACGAGAAGCACAGCCTCCTCCTGCTGGGCTTCCGAGCCGCCAAGGCTGAGCAGACCAGGACCCTCCCACGGTTGCCCCCACTTTCCAGAGCCCTGAGCTCCTCCAGCCCCTAGAAACATCTGTGGGCCCCGCCAGCCTCACCCTTCACCCCTCACTGCTCCTCGTCCCTGCCATGCTCACATTAAGAACATTTTATTGCCCCCTGGTTTTCATTATTAATGAAAAGGGACCAGAATGATCTTTCCTAAAGTTCAGAGAGTCTATAAAGACAAGAAGCTGAAATGCCATTTTACTCGTTTTGGAGATGTGTGATACAATTCTGTCTTGTGGCAAAATGAAAAAAGAGAAAACTAGGATGGAGACGGCCCTCGCCCACCGCGTGGCTCTCAAGGGTAACAGAGCAGAGTTACCGCAAGAGCATCAGCGTGACCCAAACTGGCTCTACCTTCTGGCCACAACCACCTGCATTCCTGCCCCTGCCCATCGATTTTTTCCAAGTCCAATGTAGACCCACGAAGCAACTGAGAGCAGAGAACCTGGGAGCATGGCCTCCTGTCACCATGCTCCCCAAATGGCCAGAATTATAGACATAGGGGCAGAAATGGGGCCAGTCACTCTTCTGCTCTAGCTGGGTAAAGAAACTGGATGAGTGAGCTCTGTAAAGGCTTCAGCCCCTCCGATGTGGAGACACATGCGGGCCTGCCCCACACACAAGGCAGCCGAGTGGGCAGGAAGCCTGGGGCCAAGTCCCTGGTACCACAGCACCAGCCAGATGCTTCCCAAAGACATTTTTCTCTTCCTATCAAGCACTGGACTGAAGGTGGCAGAGCTCTGCTTGCCCCAAAGAACCCATGAACAATGACATTCCAACTCTCGCTCAGATCCAAATTGTCTACGGCACTTCCTCAACAGGCATGACTGGCTGAAGGCTGGCGGCATGGTCACTCACCAATGCCACATCCTGGGCGTCTCTGATGGCTGCGGCAATTAACACCCACACGACTGAGCAGTTCTGGGACTGTCCTCAGGCTATGGGATGCAATGAGTTAGGGAGTACATTGTTGTAGGGAGAAGGGTGTAGGGCTAAAACCCAACACCTTTCTTAACTTTTCCAAGGACTCCACGAACTAACGTGAGCTCTGATAGTCCTCACGGAGGTCTGTCTGCCCAGAGGCTCATGGTGGACAGAGCCCACGCCAGGACCAGAAGAGTTGTACCCCATGGCTCCTTAACTGTGCACTGAACACCAACAAACCAACAGTACTCAATTTCGTTAACTCTATCTCCATCAACCAAGAAATTCTCAGCTAGTAGAGAACAAAGATCACCCAGTAGGAACACATGCATGGGCCGGGGACTTGTGTGCACAACATGGCAATGTTGAGCCTGAAATCACTAAGTCATGGACTCAGCCATCAACACCATGGAAATCCTACAATCCAGGAAGGTTCATCAGCGACACAGAGCTGAAGCTGTCACGAAATCATCCTGCTGAGACAATATGCACTCCAGTGACGTGCCGGCTGACAAGAGAGAGAAGACTGTCCTGTTCTTGGGGAGGCTGGCAGCCCATACACAGGGTAGGGCAGTGGCAGACACCAGGCAGGCCAGGTGAGGTCCCCTCCACACTGAGCAGGGTGGGAGCCCTGACCCCACACAGCAGTGCATCTAGCTCCTCAAATCAGCCCACCAGCTTTGCTCAGAAGCCACCCTGAGCATAATTGCTCAGACAAACCCACTCACAGTAAGGTCCTGGAATAAAGCCAGCCCAACAAATCAGTGCTTGCTATAGCACAGGATGCTGGGCTACCTGCACAGGAAGACTGGTGACCAGATGAAGGTCCCACAGGCTAAGCTGAGGAGGCTAGCAACAGCGGGGCGGGGGAAGGGGGGGGCGATGGCACTGAAGCACATGGCTTTGGATGGCTGGCAGGGGTTGGTCAGAAGGACAAACCAACCTAGAGAGCAGCAACCAGACACAGACCATCCGTGCTCTGAGCAGAAGCACCTGGGTGGGCTATATGGCCAAAGGCACCACAGCAGCCAACACAATCACATCTGAAAATCTAAAGCCTGTCTTGACACGTTCATCCTGTGAAAGACAATCCTTTCCACTCCTCATGGGCTGCAATGCTATCAGCAGTGTCATCTTTAGGCAGGAAGGACACTGAGGGCATATCTATATCCCCTCTTCATAGATTAAAAAATATGAGCCCTAATTAAGCTGTTAAGAATTCAGAAGAGTCCAGAAATAGACCCATGCTTATATGGTCAACTGATTTTTGACAAAAAAAGGCCAAGGTAATTCTGTGGGGAAAGGATAATCTTTGCAACAGTGGTGCTGAAACAAATAGATATCCACAGGAAAAAAATGAACCTTGACTTCTTTACACCATACATGACGACGCAGAATGGACCACACACCGAAACAAAAAAGCAAAAACTATAAAGCTACTACAAGAAAACAGAAAACATAGAAGAACATTTTTGCTATCCTAGGGTAGGCAAAAACATCTTAAGATACAAAAAGCATGAACCATAAGAGGAAAAAGTTGATCAAATGGACATCATCAAAATGCACAACTTTTGCTTTTCCAAAGGGACTATCAAGAAAATGAAAAGACAAGCCAAAGGCTGGGAGAAAATATCCACCAAACATATATCTGATAAAGCAGCGGTCCCTAACCTTTTTGCTACCAGGGGCCAGTTTCACGGAAGATAATTTTTCCATGGACCAGGGTGGAGGGACATTGGGGGGCAGTTATAGGATGATTCAAGCACATTGCATTTACTGTGCAGTCAACCCTCTCTGCTAATGATAATCTGTACTTGCAGCCGCTCCCCTGCGCTAGCATCACCGCCTTAGCTCCACCTCAGATCATCAGGCATTGGATTCTCATAAGGAGCACAACCTAGATCCCTCACGTGCACAGTTCACACCAGGGTTCAAGCACCTGTGAGAACCTAATGCCACTGCTGATCTGACAGGAGGCAGAGCTTATGCGGTGATGCGAGTGATGGGGAGCAGCTACGAATACAGATGAAGCTTTGCCTGCCCACCGCTCGCCTCCTGCTGTGCAGCCCAGTTCCTAACAGGCCATGGACTGGTACTGGTCCTTGGCCCAGGGGTTGGGGACCACAGTTGATAAAAGGCTTGTGACTGTAATATATAAAGAGCTCTGACAACTCATTAATAAAAAGACAACAGGTGGTTTTTTAAGTGGTCAAAAGACTGGAAGATACTCTTCACAAAAGATATATGATGGCCAATAGCCATGTGAAAATTTGCTTGACATCAGTCATTAAGGAAATGTAAATTAAAAGTACTGTACAATAAGGTTCTATTACATATACATTAGAATGACTAAACTTAAAAACTGAGAATACCAAATGTTGACAAGGATATGGAGCAATTGAAACTCTCAAACATTTGCCAATGGAAATGTACAGTGATACAACCATTTTGGAAAATAGTTGACAAGTTTCTTATGAAATTCAACATACATCTAATATGTGACTAGCCATTCAATTCCTAGGTATTTATTTACCCAAGAGAAATGAAAGCATATGTGTACACAAATGTTCATAGCAGCTTTACTGTCAATAGTAGGCGTCCTCAAACTACGGCCCTCGGGCCACATGCGGGTGTTTTTCCCCATTTGTTTTTTTACTTCAAAATAAGATATGTGCAGTGTGCATAGGAATTTGTTCATAGGTTTTTTTAAACTATAGTCCAGCCCTCCAACGGTCTGAGGGACAGTGAACTGGCCCCTTGTTTAAAAAGTTTGAGGACCCCTGCTCAATAGCCTCAACTGGAAACAACATACATGACTATCAATTGGTCAATGAATAAACAAATTGTGGTACATGGAGCAACAGAAGTTAGCAAACTATGGCCAGCTGGCCAATCCCACTTTAGTCTGTTTTTATAGAGCCAATGAGCTAAGAATGGTTATTACATTTTTAAAAGATTATAGCATGGGGAAAGGGAGAAGAACAGGAAGAGGAGGGAGAGGATGGGGGAGGAAGGGGAGAAAGGGGAAGAAGAGGAGAATGGGCGACAGAGACACATACGGTTCACAAAGTCTAAAGTATTTCAGACCTAGCCCTTTACAGAAAAGTCTACCGATGCCTGGAATACAACTCAGCAATAAAAAGGAATTAATTACGTGTATATGATACATTCCTGTTTATGATATATACGAACCTGGATCAATCTCAAAAGTATTATGTTACAGTAAAGAAGCCAGACACAAAGATTGCATGCTGTATGATTCCATTCACACGAAATTTTCTTAAAGAGTAGAACTATAGCGACAGAGCATAGATTGGTGGTTAACAGAAACCAGAGGCAGGGGAGAGGGTGGACATACAAGGCACAAAGAAACTTTTGAGGGTGATGCACATTCTCTATATTGTGAGTGTAGTGTTGGTCACATGAGTTAAATTAGTTACAACTCATTTGTACAATTCATTGAATTGCACACTTAAAATTCATGAATCTTATTGTATGTACATTATATTTCAAAAAAGTCAATTAGAAAGAAAAGAATTATCTTTATTTACTTTTTATATTAAAAAAAAAAAGAGACGGGGTCTTGCTCTTGCTCAGGCTGAACTCCTGACTTCAAGTGAACCTCCCACCTCGGCCTCCCAGAGTGCTAGGATTATAGGCGTGAGCCACTATGCCTGGCCAGAAAGAAAAGGATTAGGAGAGATCCAGAAACATAAAACTACCACATCCAGCAATTCCACTCCGAGATATCCACCCAAGAGGAATGAGACACAGGTCCACGTGGGACTTGCATGAGAATGTTCTCAGCAGCACCCACGTTGGCTGGGATGGAGACGGTCTGGATCCCTCAGCCAGTGAACGGATGGACAGCACAAGGTACAACCACACAGTGGAATACTATCCCTCCATAAAAAGGAAGTACGGATCCATGCCACAGCATGGATGAACCTAAAAATATGTTAAGTAAAGGAAGCTGGGCAAAAGAAATCACATATTCTACAATTCCATTTACCTGAAACACCCGGAAAAGGCAAATTTATAATGATGGAAAGGAGATTAGTGGTTGCCTGGGGCTAGAGGTAGGAACAGGGATTAACAGTAAATGGGCCCAAAGGATTTTACTGGGGAGACGAAGTGCTCTAAAGCTGATTTATGGTGATGGTTGTACCACTCACTAAAGTTACTAAAAATCATTGAATTGTACACTTGAAATGGATGAGTTTTATGATATGTAAAATATACTTCAATAGCTTTGTTTTAAAAAATTATTTTTTAAAAAGAGGAGTCTAGAAACAGACTCATGCATACACGGTCAATTGATTTTTCATAAGGAGACAACTCAAGGGAAATGGGATAATCTTTTGAACATAAGGTGCTGGGACAATTGGATATCCACAGAGAGAAAAGTGAACCTTGACTGTCGCCTCACACCACACACAAAAAGTAACTGAGACTAGATCATAGACCTAAACATAAAAACTAACACTATAAAACTTCTTTCTAGAAGAATCATTAGAGGAAGTCTCCCCAACCTTGGGATAGGCAAGAAACCTATCCCAACCAACCTTCTTAGATAGGACACAGAAACCATGAATTATAAAAGGAAAAAAAAAAGATAAATGAATGTCATCAAAATTAAAATCTTTTGCTTTTCAAAAGGCTATGTTAACCGGGCTCTGTGGCTCATGCCCGTATGCCAGTGACTACGGAGGCTGAGGTAGCAGGATGGCTGGAGGCCAGGAGTTTCAGATCAGCCTGGGTTAGAGAGTGAGACCCCATCTCTTAAAAAAAAAACAAAAACAAAAACAAAAAAAGGTAATGTTAAGAAAAAAAAAGGTAAACCACAGACTGGGAGGAAATGGTTCTAAAACATATACCTGACCAAGGAATTGAATCCAGAATACATGAAGAACTCTTTCAACTCAGTAAGAAGATGATTAATAATGGGCAAAAGATTGGAACAGACATGTCACCAAAAAAGAGCTGCAAATGTGCAACAGGCTCATAAAAAGATGCTCACCTGACTAGTCATCACAGAAATATAAACCCAAACCACCATAAACTACCACTGCACCCTGTACACATTCAAATCGCTAAAAGTAAGAAGACTGAGAATACCAACTGTTGAGGGTATACAGCAAGTAGAACTCTTAAACATCATTGGTGGGAAGGTAAAATGATGCAATCACTTTGGAAAATAATTTAGTATTTTCTTATAAAGTTAAACTTATACTTAACATATAAACCAGCAATTCCACTCCTAGGCACTCACCCAAGATAAATGAAAACATACAAAGACTTGCACACAAATCTTCAAAAGACTTTTACTCATAATAGCTCAAAACTGGAAACAACCCCAAGTCCATCAATTGGTGAATGGATACAAACTGTGGTGAATCCATACAAGGGAACACCACTTAATAGCAAAAGGAAGGAGCTTCGGGCATGCACAGCAACGCGGATGCATCACAAGCACCCCACTCAGCAAAGGAAACAAGACACAAAAGAGCACACGCCATACGGTTCCATTCAAACAGAACTCCAGGGAGGAGCAACCTAGCAGGCAGCAGCTGGAAGCAGATCGGTGGTTGCTCTAGAATGAGGATGGGGGCTGGGGGGTGACTGGAAATTGGACATAAGGGAACCTTCTGGGGTATTGGAAATGTCCTACAATGTGGCAATGGTTGTATGGGAGTATAAACTTATCAAACTCAAATTGTACAATTAGAGTGGGCACATTTTATGTAAATTATACCTCAATAAAGCTGATTTAAAAAAATTAAAACTCTGTTCAGAATTTTTTTTTTTTATAAAAGAGCTAAAGGAAGTCTGTGGTGACGGAGAACAACAGGCAGCAGTGTGCATTCTCTCTCTGTCCCGTTAGCAGCTGAGCCCAAGGAAGGAAGCAAGACCTGAGAACTTCGATGCAACTTTTACAAATGTACCCTGTAATATTTGATACATATAAAAGAATATATAAAATTTATATAAGTTAGAAAGAATGATAATAAAATTAGCAATTCCAAACCCACCTAATTTACCAGCTAAAACTTTCCAAACACCACTGAAGCTGGCCATGTGTTCTTCCCCAGCCAGAGGTGACCATTATCCTGAACTTAGTGTTTATCAGAACCCAAACTTTCTATGGGATGTGAAAAGCTGAGAACATGCCTCACCAGAATAATCAGCCTCCCTTGCAGACAGGTATGACTGAGTCATTGAGGTCCAGCCAACAAGGAGAAAGTGCAGGTGACACGGGCAATTCTCAGGAAGTGTCCTTAGAAGGTGCCCTGCCGTTCTCCTTCCTTCTCTCCACTCTCACTGGCTGGATGGCAGATGGGATGGCTGGAGCTGGAGCAGCTACGCTGGGCCACAAGACGGACGCCAGCTGGGGATGCAGAACAAGGAGGCAGAGAGGGTCCCTGAAGACCAGAGGGCCTCCTGGCAGCCTGGACTGCCTACATTTACACAACAGGGAAAAACTCTTCTATTTTCTTTACAACATTCTTGTTTCGGGTTTTCTGTTATCTCTAGCAGATTTTTATAACACTAACACATGGTCAGCACAGCCATAATCCTAACTACCATCAGCACCGAAGACTCTTACTGGCCTAAGAAAAGGATTGCTTCATCCAGCTCTCTCCCCTGGTACTTGCCCTCGTCAGCATACACAGTAGCATTTATTTGGCCCCCACATGGCACCAAACCAGGAGTAACACACAGGAAACAAGATGGACAGGGTGCTTCCTAATCTAGACAAATAACAAAGACAAAACAAGAAAAATATAATTTATTCAAAATTAGACAATATTTTCTTCATATACAAACGAGTAACTTTTATGTAAAAAAAATGAGATTTGTCTCTAAACCAGCAAAGAGGAAGAAGTAGAGGTGGGGTGGCAGAGAGCGACATTTCCTATTTTACCTCCTGATGGGAACACGTGCTGTCCGCGTGCCTTCTGTGTAGTCACCTCCGTATCACTCACACGCAGGCCACCCTGGCCCCAGGCCTCCTTGCTACTGTAGGTTTGGCTGCAGTTTACTGACCCTCAAAGCCAGTTCAAGTCCTGCCTCTTCCAGAAAGCCTTGCCTGAGACCAGCATTCTCGAGTTTCCTTGGTTCCTAAACTCGGAAAGCTCTCAACATTCCCTCCAGACAAGGTTCCATGGGCGAGTCTTCTCTGTCCTTCCCCAAGAACTGGCTTCCCTCTATGTTAAACAATGATCCCACATAGGCAAAACCTGCCCCTACCTCTCCCGCAGTCTGCCCGGAACCGCATGCGCAGGCCACGCGTGCAGGCCTCACTGACCAGCTACCGGGCAGCTTGCTCAAGCTGATGCTATTCCCTGACAGCCCCACGTTTCCACCTCCGCTTATCCATTCCACCAGCATCACTAGAACACCTGCTCAGTCAGAGCCGCGGGCCATCAGATTAAAAACAAAGAAGCCTTGGAACTCGTGGTTTAATAGGGAAGACGCTGAATGAAATAAACACTTAGGTGTGGTGTGGGGGGAGCGGGGCACCCAGAGGGCTGACAGGAGCCTCCGTTCAAGTCAGAATGGAGTAGTCGACGCTAACCCCAACTGGAAGAGCAGCAAAGAGCTGGCCAGTGAAGGCCACGGGGATGCGGGGACAACTGCCCCAGGCAAACGCCCCCCCCCCAGGATGTCTTCCCTGATTCCCCACATGGCATCTGCTCAGACGATAGAAATAATTTTAATATCAGTCTAAGAAAAATATGGTCAAATAAGTAATACAGCCTCCAAAATAATTAGATAATGCATTTCAAAGTGAAACATCACTGTGCCTTTAGTTGTCCTCTGTCAGTGTGACCGAGCCACCCTGCTCCAGCTGTTTCTTCACACATTTCCACCCTGTGCTGCAGCTGCCCTGAACCACCCAGCGTTTCTTAAGCTCATCGTCACACCAGTCTCACATCCACGTGCTTCTGCGTCAGCCTGGAACACTCTTGTCCATCCTGTCTGATCACTGAACCAGTTGTCCCCTCAGATCCACTTAAGCATCTGTTCTCTGAAGCTCCTCTTCCTGGCCTGTGTCACAGACTCGCCCAGGCCCACCTCACAGGCCCTGCTGTGTTTGCTTAACTGCCCTCCCACTAGACAGGAGCAGCTGGGGACCTTGTTAGTCCCTTCACCCAGCACCGGAGTCCAGCACGGTACCCGACACACAGTAGGCATTCAGTACCAATTGCTCAGTGAATGAAGATAATCAGGGGTAGCCAGGCGCAGTGGTTCACACCTGTAATCCTAGCACTCTGAGAGGCTGAAGCGGGCAGATCACTCAAGGTCAGGAGTTCGAAACCAGCATGAGCAAGAGAGAGACCCCATCTCTACTAAAAAAATAGAAAGAAACTAATTGGCCAACTGAAAATATATAGAAAAAGTTAGCTGGGCATGGTGGTACATGCCTGTAGTCTCAGCTACTTGGGAAGCTGAGGCAGGAGGACTGCTTGAGCCCAGGAGTTTGAGGTTGCTGTGAGCTAGGCTGATGCCATGGCACTCTAGCCCGGGCAATAGAGTGAGATTCTGTCTCAAAAAAAAAAAAAAAAAAAAAAAAAAAAGATAATCAGGGGTAAGTATACGTCACTAAACAAGGCTACAAAAGCAGCAAACTGACAAAGGATTGTCTCTCTCTCAGGATTTCCGATCAAATGGTCCAAAGCCTTTCACCAGCCTCGACATTTACATTCCATTTTAAGAAAAGGCACCTGAAGCTACAGGTCAGTCTTTGAAGGGACCTAAACTGTTTATTAAAGACAGTGGGGCAGGGTCGGGGGGGGGGGAGGTTCAAGCCTCAGAAAAAATTATTATCCTGCGAAATTTACTCCAGCCCTGCTTATATCTCATAGCTACCTGACTTCTTGTCTCTCTGGAAGGAAAAGAGGAGGCCAAACAGCTCAGCCTGAGTTAACCAATGCAGCACTTATCAGGACTCCAAGCTCAAGATCGCAAGGCCTGCGCACACACGTACTGATTCCCAGCTCAAAGTCAAACAAAAAGAAACCAAAATGGGAAACAGAATGTTAAATCTCCTCTCGATCCACAGCCTGACTTTTCATGAACTCTACCGACTTTCTTTTAAGCCCTGAGAACACCGGTTTATGCTCACACCAGGTGACACCACACTTCCCCCTTGGTGTCAACCTCCTACCACTTTCACAAAAGCCTTCCCTGACTTCTCCAGCCCACATTAATTTTTCTCTTTTCTGTATTCTTATAGAATTTCTTGTCTGTATAATTAATTTTGGCATTAAACCACAATGTCTTATATTATTCTTTTCTTAAGAGTTTATCTTATCTTTCCCAAAGAGCAGGCAAGATTCTTAAAGATTATGTTTTGTATCTCTCACATGAGCATTCAGTAGGTGCTTAATAAACACAAAGGAATCAAACCGGTACCATTCCAATAAGTCCCTGTGTGCTCTTTGCTGGCACTGGCATTTACTAACATCTCAAGGTCAACCACATTCACCAAAGAGCAGAAATGTTGGAAGAGGCACCCAGAGGCACGTCTGCCTCCAAGCAGGTGGCCAGCAACTCCGGAGGTGAAGACCTGCGAGCACTGGGCTCCCGGGGGTGACCTCGGGAAAGCTGCCCTGCCCTGAGACATAAGCATGCAGGGCTGGGCCCAGGGAATCCCATTTTCAAGGCTTGAGCTCAGAGATGGAATGTCTTTAAAAAGCCAAGAAATGGGAAGGAATGGGCTGCCGGGGATCTAGATGTAAAATCGGCAGGAACACACATGAATGGAGGCCATAAATCCCTCCCGGACGCAGACAATGCCGCAGTGATAAGCATGCAGATTGCACACCTAGTTCAGAAACTCCCCTGAGTTTGCTTGTAATTAAGGGGGTTAGAAAGGTAAAAAAAATATATAAACCCAATTAATCATTTAAATATTTAAAGTCAGATTTTTTCCTCACTCCAGGATTAGTATATTTCATAACGCCAGCAGCAGACAGCCCTGGTTTTTACTGGGGTTCATTTTAGAGCATGTTTAAACTAGTCAGATTGAGTGATGCTTCCAGCAACTAATCGCATGTCAAATAAAAGATATTTTATGTAATAAATTACCGCTACAAGTAATTCAAATGTCATTTATCAGTTTTATTATCAGTCAGGCAAAGTCTTGTTTCTCTATATTAATCAAAATCAAGCTTTTTTTTTTTTTTAAGCAGTTTTGACACCTCTTGGCAAAAGTACAGAAGTGAAGAGGTAGTCGCCCCCGGAGCTGCAAGGAGCAATGTAACGGTACAAGAAGAACGAAGCTCAATGGTGACAACTAAAAACTTCAGGTATTTAAAATTACCATTATCATTGTTTTTATACTAGTGTCAAAGCAGGAAGAAGTCTGTCTCTAAGAAGATGTATTTTATTTTTAGGGCTAGGAGACTCTTAAAAATACTCCTACCTACATACCTCACCGGGTAATGCTTTTTCTCAGAGTGATCTGGACGGGAGAGTGATTTAAATGACTGCACTGCCCTCCCCACCCCATTTTTTTACCTCTTTCAGAAAGACTAACCGTTTAACCCTTTGTGCCTACAGAAAGGAGGCAAACGCATGGCATTTTAGGCCAGCTCTGTGACCAACCGGAACAATTAGTCTGAGCAAGAAGTTTCCAAGTAGCCGAGAGACCTGTTTGGTATTAAGCCATGGGAGGAAACAGCTGGAATAGAACAGATGTGCATCTTAGAAAATTCTACACCCCAGCTGCCACTGCCTATCCTCAACAAATCCCATTACACGGCTGGTCCCAGGGACACAACTAAAGAACCAGTGTGGAGACTCAACCTTTGGTTAAAAAGAAACAAGTAAAGTAGGTTTAGGACCCAAAGCAAACCCAACGGACTGGAAGGAATGATGGCCAGGGAGGAGAAATGGATCTAAGCTGACAAGTCACAGGCCTGACCCAGCAGCCCAAATTCAGTCCAAGGCTGGCCACTGAAGCTCTGTTCCCCTGGAGTAGGCTGGCTAAGCAATGACCGAGGGACAGATACACTGGAGTGGGTGCTCCCTGGCCACCCAGCCTTATCCAGAGAGCAAAAGATGGAGATATCTAAATGAGATCTGTGACACACAAAGCAGTTCTAACCCACTGGCTGGCCCCTGCACGTGCGGGGAAGAGCGGGCCTTGTTGGCTCTGTCTACCGTGTCGATCACGCCTGCCCAGCTCCAACAGAGCCAATGAAAACAAAGGGGAAGGGAAAAGAAGAAGGTAGTTTCAGACCATGTGTTGGGGGATCAAAAAGAATCTGTCATTTTAAAATAAACTCTTTATAATCTGATACCAAACACTGTTTGAAATCATTTTTTGAAAAAATAAAACTTCTGAGGTAGACAATTAAAATGAAGACAATTATAGAAAAGGCATTTTCAAAGATAATAGACCCAATGATGAATTACATTAAAGAAACAAAATTGTGCTATTTTCCATAGCTTTGGAGCCAATTTTAACCTTTTTAGACTTTTCATACATGACTTAAAGAAGGGATTCTAGCTGTATTTTGCAGATACACATTTATTACTAGCTTAAAGAAAGTTTATTCCTACAGTAGCTCTCATTTAGAAACAACAAAATCCTCTCATGGGTCATGATCTCATATAATAATTAAAAGTAACATTCAGAAGTGACTTTTACATTTTAATCTGAAATTCTCTAACAGATTGCTACTGTATGAACATACATGGTATAGTCAGGACAAGGGAGGGAGGGGATGGGAAGACTGGCCTAAACCTAAGAATATCAACTTTAGAAAATAAAATTAGGAGACAAGTTATTTCAGTGAGCAAACAAGAATGCACTCATGAGTCGGATGTTCACGCTGTTATTAGTGAAATAGTAACATTCAAAAGCACTCATAAGAAAATGGAAACAAAACCAATAAATAATTTTACAGTTTCTTGCATGTAACCAAAATACTTGAAACAACACAATAAACTCATGTATTCTGGTCCCTTGTCTCTTAAACCTTTGTCACAAAGTTAAAAGTCAGTCTAGAACATGTGGGTGTGTCACATTCTTTGGGAAAAACCCAAGAGCTTTCCACTACTCTCAGTTTCTCCCGGTTGGCAAGCCTGAGAGAGTAAAACACTGCTCTCTGGCCAGAGTCCTGAATCCCAGTCTCAAGGTTAAGCAGGAGTTTGAGTGGGTGACTTACTGTATGGCTGAGAAATGAGGTGAGGGGGCTGGACGGGAACCACCTGTGTGGCAGGGCCCAAGGACGAAGGTTCATCGGCTGCAGTGCCCGACTGCTGGAAAGCCAAGTCAATCTCCTCATCTGTCAGCCCTGGGAGAAGAGAACACAACTGCAGGTGAGTACCTTTTGCCAATGTCCATGGCTGCAACAAAATCTTCACTGAGAAACGACCCCAACAGCCACAGAATGCCTAGCATCCTAGTAAGTTGCCTCCCCGATTTGGGATTCTCCGGAACCTCTCTGAGTTGCAATTTAACCTTAAGCGACAGAATATTAGCCTCCACACTGCTTCCAAATGTGGCTCATTCAATTTCCTTAATTTATCCTTGAGTTTATTGCTGCTTTTGAAGTCGCTCCGTACTGCAATTCTCCATTCTTCCCCCCGAAAACAGATACCATCAACTGCAAATGTGGCTCATTTTAATCTGTAATGGTGTTAAAAAAAGAGGGGAAAAAACTAACAATAATGCATGAAAACAGACAGGGAAACAAAAAACTAATTATTGGGTGAGACGACTAATTAGTCTAGATCGTTTCCGAAGACGGGAATAATTTGCTTTATTTTATGACAAATGCAGAAATAAAAGGAAAAATCAGGACCGACTGTGATTAGTATGAATGGGATATAGAATGTAAAGAAGAAAATAAAACAAGAAAACAGATCAAAACAAGGCCAGGCCCAAACTTTCAGATGATTATTACTCTAGCCTATCATAGGCTGCCTATATCGCCTTTGGCTAGTTTTTCTTTTCCCTTTTTTTTAATCCTCCCAACACTCTAAACCACACTGCACATGGGACATCAGGAAATAGCAGGGCGCCATCTGCAGTGGCGATAACATGTGGAGAGGATTTGCCCATGGAAGAATAAAAGGCAAGTGAAAACCCCATGAAGACCACATTTCCAGTGGGCACACAGCTGGGATATTTTCAATGGGTCTGAGGCCAACTGGGGACATTAACTCTTGGGGAGGAAGAAGAGGAGGGCACCGACCAACCCAAAGAAAAGGAACAAAGTGTGGCATGCAGGTACTAGAAGAACTGTCCCAGGCCAACTCGGGAAGCAGCTGTGTGTACAGAGGCGCTCCAGCTGTCGAGAGTAGGAAAGGCAGGTGGGAGGTCACCACTAGTCTGCAAAAGACCACTCAGCCGGCCCATGCTGTTCCGGGAATCCCAATATCCAGTCGAGCCGCACCACAGAGCTTTTAAACTAGAGCCGAGAGCTTTTCCACATCTGGTCGGCAGCTCTCCATTAGAGGCCCACAGCATGGTATATTTGCCCCTGGGGGTAGATGAAGTACAAGGAGGTTCTGAGGATCAGCATCTTCAAAAGCATGGTGCCTCCTACTCTGTGCCTAGGGGCTAATAGATGGCGCACATTAATGCTTTAAAGCACAGCTCTGCCCTGCACCGTACCAACGTGTGAGTTGACTACAGCCATCCCTCAAACTTTTCATGTCCTACCACAACCGATCAAGGGAGAATGCCTGAACTATTCTAAATGGTCCTGGACCCTTTTTTCCCTTCTCTGTGCTGAGCAGTTGAGGTCTGTCCCCATTTAAAACTGCAGCTCTTCCCCCTTTCCCCTCCTCTCACAGCAGAGCTAGCCAGAGGCAGGCAAGGCCACACTGCTGGGAGTGTGAAGGGCCACCAGGCTGCCCCGACTGCGCTACACTCTCAACAGACTGGTGGGCAGATGAAGACGTCTCCAGGGTTCAAAGTGTATCATTTCTGGCACTTACCACCTCTCAAACAGAAAAGCGAAAGTTCAGTAGAGTACAGTTAGACAGGGTATGCTCCTCCTCCCTGACTCTCCAGCCGTCAAGGGATTGCTTTATCCGTCATTTTACCTCCAAGAAGAACAGATGGGGCACACAGGCTCTGTGCCTCTCGGGCTCTGGCCTGCGTGGTGACTGACCACCACTCCTACTAAGTAGGAAGGGAGAACCCCTTTCAGAATCCTAGCAGGAAAGACATTGTTTTAACCAGTTCATAATCAGCCATTAGAGAAGAAAGCGGCATCTGCGATGTCAGCACAGGCCGATGGTCACTGGTACACTACGGAATTTTATAATCCTAGTGGTTCGTGTGCCTTGTCAGCCGCTGGCTGCAAATGAGGATAATTTTCCCAAAAGGAGCATTCAGTTGCATTCTCATTTTCCCTTTTGGCTCTTTCAAATATAAACAAGTACGATAATGTTTAACACTGGGGAAATATACAGTAAGTTACAGGCTGTGCTGCGGCCCTGAAAGCCGGAGCTGGTTAAAGGGACAGGACTCCCTGCCTGTTGTTCTGCCCTCTGGCCCCGAGCTTTTACAAAGCCTATTTTCCTAATAAAACATGTTCCTTGCATTATCGCAGCTGGGCCCACTGGTGAGGCCACCAGTTTTTTTTTTTTTTTTTTTTAGTAGGTTCAAGGCCTTTATTATTTCTATTATATATACAAGCCTAGAAATTGTCTCTTCCCAACAAAAAATACATCCTTTGTTATACTTAGGGCAAGTTGTAAAACTTCATTTTTTGGATTAAAGGGCATCAGCACTTCTTCCAATCTCGTGTTTTTCAGAGACCTTATCGTTTGCTGCTCCAAATTTACACTGGCTGGAATTCTGGTAGCTCTAGTTCTCTAGGAGAGTCAGGATTCTGACTTAGCTACAATAAATGAACCCTTTTACTTCTTTAAAAAAGAAATAAGCATTCTAACAATTTCACTGAATAATATAATTTCAGAGCTGGGCCATTATCCCTGTCATTGCCCTCATTTAACAGATTAAAAAACCGAGATCCAAGGAGAGTGCAAACAATGGCCCACATCCTGCTTGTTCTAGAGAAGGGTAATGCTGATGTCAACCCAAGGCTCTCCCTCTCCAGCCCGGTGACTTTCCACTATACCAGAGTTGCAAAACATCACATGACAGATTCAGAACTTATGTCTGAAGTCTTCAATCTTATTAAAGAGCTTTAGAGGATTAAATTTTCTTCCCCTATCCCCACCCTAGGCATTCTCAAGAGCCAAGGAATATTGTTTTGGGGCTATATTGAAACAACATAGGAACTTAACACCCGGCTCCTACCTGCAAATGACACCTGGACAACTTTTTGAACACTAGAGTGACACGGTAGGATGTCCTTTTCCTGGTCTTGTTCTAATATCCCAACCCTAGATCAAATCCAAATGCCTCTCACATACTGGCAGCTATGCTTCTGTCCTCTCCCTCTGGAGTGTCCTCAGCTTAGGCAGAACTGACCGGCTTCTGTATTTGCAGGACTAAGGTGATGCATCTGGGAGTCACAGAGACTAAGCAGGGGTCACCAACCTCTCTCCAGAGCACAATGTGGTGCTGAGATGACCCTGCCTTTAGGGACAAGGTGCTGCCATAGGACCCACACGTAAGACATTCAGGTGCCCTAGCCCCATCTTTCCCAACCCTGCCGAGACAAACAGTGCAGATCTTAGACTGAGACCTTGCAGAATCCAAAAGGTTAAAAGGAATAATAAAGGAAACTGCCAATTGTAAGTGAATTATATTTGGCTCTGAAAGCTGAGGCACGGGCTATATTATAAAAGGCATCTCTTTGCGTTGTTTACCATCACCCTGACTAATGCAGACCTTTTTTTGTTTTGTTTTAAATAATCTCATGCAAATTAGACACACACACTTCCTTCCAGTTGATTGCTATCTGCAAGGAATCATCTAACCGCAGAGGGACTGAGCAGTGGCTGAGCAAGCAGAGGGGTGGGAGCAAAGGGCTCCCCCGTCCTGCGGCGTGCAACCTCCTCCCCTCCCTGTCTGCCCGAAGTCTTCCTTTAGCTGCTGCCTTTGGAAGAATTTGTCAATTTTAATAAAGCCCAGAATTTTCTTTTAGTTGGGGTGTCAATCTGCATTATCTAACAAGAATAGCACTGAGCATCTAGCGGTTCTTTCTGTAACTTCCCCTCTGCCACCTGGTGATTTTCAAGAGCTACCAGCTTCCCCCAACACACTGACACCCAGTGTACAGCACTAACAATTAAAATATATTATCGATAGAGAACAGCACTAAGAAAGTCTTGCCCAGTTATTCCAGCCACTCACTAGCTAAGGCCAACGGGAGGAGGAGAAAGGGACCAGGGAGCTTGTGCGAGGCAAGCAGGAGGCACGCAGCCCTGACTCCGTGGAGGCGGACAGTTCCACTCCACCTTATCAGACCACAGCTGCCTGATTTGCAAAACTGAGAGTTCTCAATTCAAACCGAACTCTCAGAGTGAAGACCTTGTGCACCCAGAATCCGGGCAGACTTATTCTCTCAGTTCTCTGGAATCTACTTCCACAAGCCTCCGGAACAGCTCCCTTTACCAGGAGCCATCTGGTGCTCCTGTGCAGAAGCTCGGCCCGGGTTTCTTCTCCAGGGTGGGCTTCTTGGAAAAGAACAGAACAAGTGAGCTACATCCTATTGATTAATAAAGCCCCGGTGTCACCACTTCGGCATCTGAACTGCGTGGCCACAGGGCTGCCGTACCTGTCTATTTTTATCCCCTAGAAGATAAACAAATTTGCCTTCTTCTTCTCAAGGTTCCTGTTAAAATGCAAACAAAACCAAACTGACTGACTTTGTGAACTGTAAGGTACTGGCCGTGATGTGAGTGCCATGCCCCAGGGTCCTTTCCCATGACTCAGACCAAACCAGGCACCCCAAGGGCTATCTTTTTTCTGTGGGACAGGCTGTGCAAGGGCTTCTCAGAATAAGTAACCTCAGCACTGTCCCTAGTGACTGCTGGGCACTGCCACAGGCCTGGCCCAGTGCAGGTGAAGCAGAAAGGCAGATGACAGAAGACAGCAGTGTTCTCTGCATCTTTCAGGTCAAACAACAACCAGGACAGAAAGGTTAGGAATAGTTTGAAAATAAGCAAGGTAATGAATGCCTGGCAGCACCTTCTGTCCCAGCCCGAGTTTTATAATCAAAATGTGGAGTCTGACTCTGACTGGGATTACAGGGCCAGGGCTGGCGGGCCAGTGGTGAAGGGCAACAGTTCAGGCCTGGCAACTCGGACGCCTTCCTCCCCCATCCGTGCAGTCCGTCTGTTTGCAGGACTCGAGCAATTCGTCTGGACTCGCGGAGACTGAGCGGGGGTCACCTCTCTCAGAACACGGCTGGTTACCTGCCCCGCACACCCGGGAAGGAGATGATGCAGAGAAGACAGCTCGCTAAAAATACTCCCTAAATTAAAAGAAAAATCAACTCTCTCAGCAAAGGTTCCGGGAGGGGAAAGGGAAAAAGTATTTTTATTTTATTTTATTTTATTAACATTTTGTTGGAACAGTAGAGTACAATAAGGACTCTCAGAGCCTCTAAAAGTCGCTGGATGACCTGTAGACCCCTATTTCCCAGTGCCTTGTATAAAATTGAATTTTTTAAACATAAATTACACGTAATGACGACACTGTAAAAACTAACAGTAATGGAAAGCTGTGCTGTATTTCATTAGCCTGTATTATTCCGTGCCACCTGATCCGGCCGGGCCTTGTTTATGAGTTAGTGTGTTAGCAGATGCCGATGGAAGCATTCGCTTCGACCTTGCTCTTCTCATTGGGGCATGAAATTACGACGGCAGCACCTTGATATTACAGCCATAAATACAGTAAACTGCAAATTTAAGCCAACGGCTCCTATTGTCTCTGAACATAAAGCTGATCGGTATTTATTTAAAAGGAGAACAAAAAAAATATTATATATCACCTTGTTTATGGGGCCTCCCCCCACTTCCTTACCCCCCTCCCCCAGTCCCCCAACCTGTCTAATTCACTTGGTTAAAATATTAAGCAAATAAGTAAAATGCTTTCTTCTCTACTGATTAACTATTCCCAAGCGGCGAAAACAGTTTTTTAGAAAACTAGTTTCAAATATCATTACCCTGAATGAAAGAGTTTTTATAAAAATTATTGATCTGATGGGGGTCCCTGGTTCCCACCATCTTGTTGCTGATATGTAAATTCAAGAACAAGACAGGAGACTTTCCCCTCTCCTTAAATGAGGAAGTTCAAACAACAGGAGAAAAAGTTGCTGATGATGCCTTGAAACTGAATGTCCTCTCAGTATCCTTCTAAAAATCGTTAGGTAGAAATGCTATTTCAAAAAGCAGCAAAACACTGCCTTCTGCCACCTAAGGAAAGCGAAAGAAAGATATCTAACCGAGAAGATAATTCTCCTCTCAACACAGAGCGCTGGGGGACCTCTCATTAAAACTTGCACCAATCCCTCCTTATCCCAGTGAACCATAAAGACAATATATCCTTTAAATACATTAAATGTGGAAGAAAAATAAACACAAAGACAAAAGGACACTGGCTATCACCAAGCCACGTCTCCTGGCATAAATCATTGAATAAAAAGCTGCTGCACGATGTACTTCACCGCGAGCCCAAAGACCGAGGAAGCAGGCAGGCTCGTTCCACTGCGAGTCCAACGAGAAGGCAGGTCTGCTCTCCTAACGTTGACACGGCAGGACCTCTGCCTCTCAGAGAGGCAGAAGAGGGATGCTAAAACTCAACCAAGTCCAAGTCTGGAGGTTTCAAAGGGTGGAAACTGTAGAACATCGGCAGGCAAACACCTAAGTCACGACCAGTGAAGCATGCAGAAGGACCATTTTAGCAGCGAACTAAATGCAAGTTTAGGGAAGCAGTTTAATTCCAAAGCAGATAGGCTAGGGCCATGGGGTCCAGTGCCCAACAGTATCAATGACACAGCCAAATCAACCAAGATCAAAAGTTTTTGTTCATTTACTTTTGATAGGTTATTCCACAAGGCAGACGTACTCCCTTGGAGCCTTAAATTATATCAGACATACCAGTCATTGAGCTTAGCTCCTTCCGCATAAGGAGGAAACTTTCCTATAAAATTTATAGAGCTTCTCTGGGGAGTAGTATAACTGGTGAACAAGACAGAAGTGAGCTGCCCCTCTGTGTAACACAAATTGAGATCTCTCATATGAAAGACTGGGAGGGTTTCCAATCAGCATCCATGATGTCTATTTTTAGATCTATATAGTCTAAAGTTTTTTTTCTCCCCCTTTTAATCCCTCTCTGCTAAATTAGAAACAAAAACAAAGAGGAGTTACTTTCGATATGTGATCAATTCCAGAGGATTAATAGCAGGACAAATATACTTGCCAGCTGTCACAAACGGCAATCTCTAACCCAGAAGGTCTTTGGCAACAGACTGAGAAGTCAGCCCTTCCCACAGTCCACTGAACAAGTCCTAGGGAAACAACTGTGTCCTTAAAGACCAAGGGGATGGTAATCAGGAATCACTGCTACTTAAATGCCAAAGGCCAGGTAAGCCAAATGTATGTTTGCACATGTGTAGAAAGGCCAAATTGATAAATCTAACAATACTTAAATCTCTCCTGTTTCAGAAGAGGCAGAAGACTGGTTTAAACAAAAAAATCAACTTGCCTTTGACAACCAAAGAAATTCAGAACTAGAAGAAAAGTTGGAATTCATCTGGTCTATCTCTTGTTCCTTTTCTTTCTTCCTTTCTGTTTTATAGATAAAAAAGGGGACACAGAGAGGGACACTAACTTGCCCACAGCCCAGGCAGGCCCAGAGAGAGAAGTGGATCCCACACAGGGCTCTCTGCACCAAACAGGAGGGGCCAAGGGCCTGACACACCTGCTGCTCCCCTCTGCCACCTGACATAGTCAACACACCTTATATAAGCAAACTCTTAGATTCAATCTTCCCCAAAGAAGAAAAACAGAAGAATACAGGGAGCCTGGGGAAAACCAGGTGATATGAACACGGGACCTCTATGTTAAAAAAACATTGCATATCTGTCCGTACACAAACACGGACACATGTATTTGGTTGTGTATAAATGCATGAAATAAAAGGAGAATAGATGAGAAACTGGTAACACTGGTTATATATGGAGAGAGACTAGTAGCTGAGGAACAGAGATTGAAGGCAGACTTGTCACTGCATATCCTTATGAATTTTGTTCCCTGTGACTAGATTTCTGATTCAAAAGAATAAATTAATTTTTATGAACAAAGAAAATACTTGAGAAAATAAACAAACAAACCTTGCTCCTGAACAAAATCACTTAAAATGGTTAATTCCATTTTCCAGAGGAGAAAAACTAAGACAGAAAAAGGTGTGAGCCACGCCCAGGAGAGGGGGTGGGGTGGGGATTAGAGTGACACCTGCAATCCTTACTTCTTGCTTAACCCATTGTGGCTGCAACCACAGCAGCCAAGTACAAGGTGGCTTTTTAAAAAATGTGTTTTTAAATGGCAGACATCTGCTCTATTTTGACACATCCTGGCTGCCCAAATGTTTCTTTCAGCTCTAAATATTTGCTTCACCAATGGAAATGTTTCCATCACTGCAACAAAACAAACATTTGCTTTGGGATGGGAGGGACAGCCATACGCCATTTCATATGTTCCTTCAAACAGCCTGATTTGAGAAACAACTCCACTGTAGGACACAAATCAAGGTGGAGGTTTTTGTTCCTTTAAAAAAAACCCTGTCACAAGAGTTCAGTGCACTGGGACGCACTCTTTAGACACTCAGCTGAATGCTGTAAATGTTCCTTTGGGGCTTTCTTTCACATCTTGAATCTTAAATATGTGATTAGAAGGTTTATTATTTGGCATTCAACTTACTTTCTAAAGATTTAAATTACTATGCAGCGACCAGATTTTTTTAAAGGCCTCGTATTAATCTGATATTAACGCATTAAAACATGCTATGTTCTAATAGGTCAATACATAAACTATTTTGTCACCACCTATTTGTGTAGCTCATATAAATCTGCTATTGGCTGCTATCATCAACATTATTAGTAGAGAGATAAATATGTAATACTCGACCAATCCATAAATATTTGAGTGCTTATTTTGCTAGGCAATGTGACAGAGCTAAGATCTCATTTTCCCTACCTGTTAAATGGGAGCCTTGCTAATACCCTCTCCCCTCAGTTTCTTATGATGGACCAGTCTGTCAATCTGTTTATCTATATATAAATATATTTTCTAAAATATATAGAAATATCTATATGCAATAAAATTAACACATCGCCTGCAGAAAATATAGAAAATAAAGAAAAGAAACAAGAAAAGTCATTCACATTTTCACTCTCCACCTAGAAATAACAGCCAAAATGTTTTGAGCCCAAGTGCTAAAGAATGTTTTAGGAGCTTTTTACTTTTTCTTTTCCCCTAAAAGAGACAGGGTCTCGCTTCACCTAGGCTGGAGTGCAGTTGCTGATCATGGCTCACTGCAGCCTCGAACCCCTTGGCTTAAGCCATCCTCCTATCTTGGACTCCCAAAGTGCTGGGACTACAGGCATGAGCCACCGCACCTGGCCTACATTTTGAACTCTGAATCCCACCACCCAGGCTATTCAGGGCTGGTGAGGTACACAACTCAGGGTTCCATGCTCAGAGTGTTGTGGCACCCTGCGGGATGTGTGCTGCCTACCCCATGTGGCCACAGTGCCCCCAAGAAGTAGGAACTTAATTCTCCCCATTTACAGGCCAGGATCCAGAGGCTCACAGACATCACCCAGCCTAGCTGAGGTCCCGCTGCAGGTGTGGGGGGCAGGTCTTGGACCTCAGGCCCAGGCTCCTTACCACTACTCTACACAACACAAGGGGGAAAATAGTCCAAAACTGTTCAAGCGAAAGGGAGCACTGATATCCCTGACTTCTAGCCTATCACTCAGATGTACTGATGAAGTTATTAAGACTGAACTTTTTCAAATTAAAAACAACTTTTTTACATGAGGATGCCCAATGCCAGTGAGGGTGCCATGAAGAGCAAAGTGAGAAACGGTGTAAGACAATTTGGCACTCTATCTCAGGAGTGTTAAGAAATGTTCTTACTCTTTGACTCAACAATTTCACTTCTAAGAAATAATAAAATAATGTAGTATAAGACTTATATACAAAGATGGTTCATCATATTTTAATAGCAAAAAAATTAAACAATGCAAATGTCCAAAGAGGAATGATTAGGCAAATTATGATACATTTCAATAATGTAGTATTATTTAAATATTCACATTCATATGCACAATTTCTGATGATATGGGAAAACGCTTTTGATACGTTGATATAAAAAGCAGATGTTGTATTCATAGCTTGATCTCAATTACATTTTAAAAAGAAAAAAAGAAACCAATAGATGCATCATTTTTAACTTAATCTGAATTCAACTTATACATGTTCAGAAGGGAAGTGAGAGGGAAAAATACACCATAAACAGTGGGGAAGGGCTCACCGTTCCATTCCACAAGTGCTGAGTCTTCAAGTGAGCAAGAGACTTGAATTTGCTGTCCCCTCATCAGCTCATTCCTACACACCTGGGCGGTCTGAGCACCTTGTCAAAGGCTATTTTCCCCCCATACATCTTTTTTTTTTCTTGAGACAGAATCTTGCTTTGTTGCCAGACTAGAGTACCTTGGCGTCAGCCTAGCTCACAGCAACCTCAACTTTCTGGGCTCAAGCAATCCTCCTGACCCAGCCTCCTAAGTAGCTGAGATTATAGGTATGAGCCACCACACCCAGCTAATTTTTTCTGTTTTTAGGAGAGATGGGGTCTCTCTCTTGCTCAGGCTGGTCTTGAACTCCTGACCTCAAGGATCCTCCCGCCTCGGCCTTCCGGAGTGCTAGGATTACAGGCGTGAGCCTCCACCCCCCCAATACATCTTGCCACCCATATGCAACACTGACATGACATTTGGTACTAAACCAAAGATCTCTTTCAATGTGAAAGAAAATGTGGTTATTTTGGATTTATTGAGAGAACACTTTTCTAAAGGATTTTTAACAATTATTTTTAAAATTAATATTTAGTTGCTGAGTGCTACAGTTCCAGCTACTCAGGAGGCTGAGGCAGGAGGGTCACTTGAGCCCAGGAGTTCCAGGCGGCAGTGAGCTGTGATCCTGCGACTACACTCCAGCCTGGGAGACAGAGCAAGATCCCATCTCTAAAAAATAAATAATAAACATTTAATAGAAATATTCCATGTACAAAATTCTACAGATACAAGTGTACACAGTAGTCCCCCACCCTTTATCTTTGGGGGATATGTTCTAAGACTCCCAATGGATGCCTAAAACCAATGATAGCACCTAACTCTATATGGACTATATGCTAATTTCTTTTTCCTTCTTTATAATTTCACAGGTAGACGATTTTTTTCTTTCTGAGACAGAATCTCGCTCTGTCACCTGGCTCACTGTAACCACAAACCCCTGGGCTCAAGCAATACTCCTGCCTCAGCCTCACAAGTAGCTGGGACTACACGTACACGCCACAACACCTGGTTAATTTTTCTATTTTTAGTACAGATAGGGTCTCACCCTTGCTCAGGCTGGTCCTGTACTCCTGAGATCAAGCAATGCTCCCACCTCAGCCTCCCAGAGTGCTAGGATTAAGGCGAGAGCCACAGCACACAGCCACCAGGTTTCTTTTGGTTACTGTTTGCATGCTAAATCTTTTCCCATCACTTTATCTTTAATCCTTATGTGTGTCTGCATTAAAGGTGTGTCTGATGCAAGCAGCGTTGAGTGGGGTTTAGTCTTTTTAATCTCGACAAGATGCTTTTAATTCAATATTTAGTCCATTTACATGTAATGTAAATATTGAAATTTGGAGGTTTATATCTTTCATCTTATCATCCGTTTTCTTTTTGACCTGTTTAATGCTCTTTTTTCTCTTGCCTTTTCAATTCAGTTTTTGCCTCTATCATGTTTCCCCGAAAATAAGACAGGGTCTTATATTTATTTTTCCTCAAGAAGACACCCTAGGGCTTATTTTCAGGGGATGTGTTATTTGTTTTTAAGTACGGTACAACAATCTATATTTATTCAAATATAGTTAAGTCGTCGTCTTCTGGAACACCATCATAACTCTCCAAACCCCAAATTCCATCCTGAATTTCTTGCAGCTCTATTTCCTTTAGAACCATTGGCCCCAATCTCTCATGTCGAGCAACAGAGCTCTCGTGGGGCAGATGAGAAGGGCTGCTTGTCTTCTTTACCGCTCCACAATGAAATGCATGGGTTGTGCAGACACACTGCGTAGCCAAGCCCATTGCTAGGTCTTATTTTGGGGGTAGGGCTTATACTACGCAAATGCTTAGAAATCCTGCTAGGGCTTATTTTATGGGTAGGTCTTATTTTCCAGGAAACACGGTATTACCTTGTAATCACAGTGATTTCTGATGGACTTCTCCACTGTAAAGTTACTATCTTTCTTTTTGTAGTTATTAAATAGCTTGGAGGAGATACATCATACTTTCTCTTCAAACTTTTACCCTCTCATTTTTAGAACTCAGTGGATCTTGTCTGTAACAATAATTACTAGATATTAACCTAATGAGATATCCTCAATTAAGAGTTAAAGGGTCCTAAGACTGAAAAACTTGAGAACTAGTACCCCACATATCACAATACATCCTTGAATTACTATAGTGTCATATAAATGAGGAATTTTACCATTTCCCCAACAATCCTAGTACTTATATATAACACTTTCTTTCCAGCCCTCCCTTCATGTATTGGCACACATTTCAATTATAAGGCATGTTAAAACTCATAAGACTTTCTTATTTTATACAGTCAATATTCATTTATTTTTTGCTCTTCATTCCCTCCTGCATTTCTGTGTTTCCATGTAAGATCATTTTCTTTCTACCTGAAAACTACCTTAGTGTTTCTTTTAGTGCAAGTAGGTTGGCAATGAATTCCCTATTTTTGTTTTCTGGAAATGTCTACTTTTCTTTATTTCAAAACAATGTTCTATTGTGAAATAATTTCAGACTTACAGAAAAGTTGCAGGCATAGTACAAAGAATTCCCATATATCTTGCACCCGGATTCTTCAAATGGTAAATTTAACACATTTACTTTATTATTCTCTATCGATCTATCTAATTATATTCCCTAAACTGTTTGAGACTAAGTTGCAGACATGATGCCCCTTGCTCACTAAATATTTTAGTATGCATTTGGGGTAGGAGTGGGGGAAGCTCATGTCTGTACATAACCTCAATGTAATTATCAAAATCAAGAAGTTAACGATGTCAGATTTGTATCCATAGCTTAGACCTTTCCTCTGAACTTGACTCCTATTACCCACCTGTCTACCTGATAACTCCACTTGGATGTCTGATACCTTAAATGTAATATGTCTAACACTGAGCTCCTAATCTTCCCCTACCAAACCGCTCCGTTCCTAGTTAATGCCAACTCCAAATTTCTAGTCACACAAGGCCAAAAAACTTGGAGTCATCCTTAATTTCTACCTCTCTTTCATATTCCAGATCCAACGAATCAGGACGTTCTGTTAGACTTACTTTCAAAAAATACCCAGGCCTTCTCACCACTTGTCTGGTCTCCTCACTTCCACCCTTGCCCTCCTACTATCTATTCCTAACACAGCAGCCAGGGTGATCCTGTTAAAGCTTAAATCAGATTATGTCACTCCTCTGCTTAAAACTCTGATGATCTTCCATTTTACTAAAAGTAAAACCAAAGTCCTCACAGAGATCAATACTGCCCTACACAACCTGCTTCCTGTCAATGCTGTGACCTCCCCTCTCACTACTATCCACCTTGCCTACACATTGGCCTCCGTTCTGCTCCAAGAATTTGCCAGACACGCTTCCTCTTCAGGCTTTTGCACAGGTCGTTCCCTTTTCCTGAAATTCTTTCTTCCCAGAAATCTATGTGGCTTGCTTTCTCATTTTATTCAAGTTTTTCCTCAAAATGTCACTGTAGAGAGGTCTTTCCAAACCATTTCATTTAAAATTGCAACCTTCCAAGAACTCTCTATTGCTCTTACTCTATTTACATTACGTTTACATTTTATTCTATTTATTGCTGTCTCCATTCCCCCCTACCATTAGAAAGTAAGCTCATAAAAGGCAGGGATTTGGGGCTATTTTATTCCATGCTATGTTCCTGGTACTTAAAATACCCAGGTTCTACTGGCACCTAGTAGGTGTTTGATAAAAATGCATAGGAAGAATAAATAAATGAAACCCAATATGCAAAACAGATAAAAGTAATGTTCAGGTTTGGGGAGGTCCAGTGGAGGCATGGAGAAAACCCAGAGTCCCCCACCTTCTTGATTCCCCCCTTTGTCCCTGAAATCTCTCTTTACAATCTCCAAGGATCCCCCAAAATAGGTATAAAAACGGTTACCATACCTTCACTCTTTAGCTTATTCCTTTGGCTTATTCCTCAGCCCCCGACATAACTCAGACTCTGGAGACAGTCAGACATCAGTGACTGTGGTCTTCCGCCCGTCAGAGGAGCTTCACCCAACCCTACTCAGAGCTTCCCAGTTGTGCTGGGTTCTCTCTCCCACCACCAAAACTTTCTCTGGTCACCCCCGCCAGGAGTGTGTTTCTATAGCAATTGCTATCTATACAACATCCATCTGGTTGGCAAACAGACTGCTTCATCATGTTTCTTTTGTCTTGTATGGTTTTCTGAAGATTCTAAGGCTGTTGAACTTCTACTGTTCGTCTTATTCATCATTGTATCCCCAAAGCCTAAACACTGATGAACTTGTAATGGGCACTGACTAATATTTTGTTCAATGTGTGAATGTATGTGAATAAATCACACTGATGTTTAACGGACTGAAGATTTTTAATAATTGTAAGATATACTGGTAGTACTTGGGGACAATCCCTTTTTCCTCCTCTTAAAAAATGTTATTTATCATAAAACTCATTACCACTGTCATCACTAAAATTTAACATTATTCTTGAAGTTTCATCCTATGTAATAAGGCAGGAAATAAAAGTAAAATGCTTAAGAATTAGAAGTGCACAAAATAATTGATTGTAGATAATATAATTATATATCTAGAATAATCAATTTAATCATAAGAAAGTTCAAATGAGATGGTCAGATATATATATTTTTAAAAATCAGTAGTACTCCTACACACCAGCAATAACTGATTAAAAAATAAAATGAATTCACAGTAGCCATGAGAAATGATAATCTTAAAGAATGTTAGATCTATATAAAGTAACCTGGCAAAGCTAAATAAAAGGAGACTGAAAAAAAATAGAAAAGCTTTTCTAATTAATTATTAGGCTTAAGCACGATTCCAATAAAAATCTCAATTATTTTATAGTTTCTCAAATGTTTAAGCTTATTTGGGAGAATGCATCAATAAGAATAACTAGGAATGTTTGGTAGTCCATTCTGTATCCTCTACTGTATACTCAGAGAGACTTCTTTGTATTTCTTTTAAAGTAGATACCTCTAGGGCTTATAATATGTATTCTTAACACATCAGAATTTACTCTGAATTAGTATTATACCATATTACATATTAAGTACCTTAATATGATGCATATAACTACATGTATATTGTATACATTATTGTATGTATTAATAATACATTTAATTAAGAACCTTAATTCCATTTTAACTCCCTTCTGTCCTTTGTGCTATTGTAATATGTTCATTATATATAAATATATATGTGAATGTAGTACAAATCTAACAATACATTATCACTTTAGTCAACTGACTTTTATAGAATTTAAGAATAAAAATAAAAATAGTATTATATTTTATATTTACCCACATATTTAACATTCCTAGTGCTCTTTAGTCCTTCCTGATGACCCAAATTTCCATCTGGTATTATTTTCTCTTCAGTATATAGACCCTACATTGATATTTATTAAATGCATGTCTTCTACTGACAATTTCTCCCAGCTTTTATCTTAAAATATCTTTATCTCTCCCCAATGTTTGATGGATATTTTCACTGTGTATAGAATTCTGGGTTGACAGGTTTTTTTTTCTTTTAGCATTTTGAAGACAACATTCCATTGTACTGGGCTACACTGTTTGCAATTATAAGTCAGCCATAATTCTTTTTTTTTTTTTTTTTTTTTGAGACAGANTTTTTGAGACAGAGTCTCACTTTGTTGCCCAGGCTAGAGTGAGTGCCGTGGCATCAACCTAGCTCACAGCAACCTCAAACTCCTGGGCTCAAGCAATCCTCCTGCCTCAGCCTCCCGAGTAGCTGGGACTACAGGCATGAGCCACCATGCCTGGCTAATTTTTTCTATATATATTAGTTGGCCAATTAATTTCTTTCTATTTATAGTAGAGACAGGGTCTCGCTCTTGCTCAGGCTAGTTTCGAACTCCTGACCTCAAGCAATCCGCCTGCCTCGGCCTCCCAGAGTACTAGGATTACAGGCGTGAGCCACTGTGCCTGGCCCCATAATTCTGATCATTGCTCCCTTCTTCTTTATCTTTGGTATTGAGCAGTTTGACTGTGATACACCTAGATGTAATTTTCTTTGTATTTATCCTGTTTACAATTGGCTGTGCTTGCTGGGTTGCTGTTTGTCTGTTGTTTTTTACATCAAAATTGGAAAAATTTCAGCCAACATTTCTTCAAATATTTCTTTCTGCCACATTCTTCTCTCCTTTTGGGGACTGCAATTGCTCTGTGTTAGGCAGCTTGGTTTTGTCCTGCAGGTCATTGAGGCTCTGGTTCTATTTTCTCCAATCCTTTTCTCCTCTATGTACTTCAGAAGGTAATTTCTACCCACCTGTCTTCAAATTCACTGATCCTTTCTTCTGTTATGCCCAATCTGCTGTAATCCCACCCAGTGAAATTTCATTGTCAGGTTTTATGATTTTCAATTCTAAGATTTACATTTGGCTCCCTTTTACTATATCCATACTACACTGCAACTCCCCACCTCTTTACCTTTTCATCATTTTTTCATGTAAATTCATTTAACATATTTTTTCATAGTTATTTCAAAGTTCTTGTTTGTCTATGAGTCTGTTTCTGTTAATTGACTTTTTGCTTCAGTAAAGGCCACAGGTTCTTTTTCTTCCCATATCTAGTAATTTTTTATTTTATATTGAACATTGTGGATGATAGTTTATAGAGACTTTGGATTCTGTTTTCTTCTGAAGAAGAATTAAGTTGCATTGCAGCAGGCAGTTAAATCACCGGCAGATTTCCTTGATCTAGTGCAGGCTCAGCTTTATGTTCTATTTCTTATTTGCCCTTAGTCCCAGGGAAAATGCCACAGTCCCAGGAAGTAGCATTTGCACCTAATGGGCGGCCCTTCTGGGGTTCCAAAGGAAAATCCAAAGCGTTCATCAAGCCCCCTCTAATTTGACAAGACTCATCCAAATTATTCCCCTACAGTAGGAAGCTGCCAAAATCTCTGCTGGAATCTGTGGCACTTCCTTGATGTAAGGGCAGTTCAGGAGTTACCTAGCATTTCAGAGGCATTTACATGCAGAACTTGGGGTTACCCCCTGCATGGTTCTCTCTTTTCTGGAATTTCCATTCCCAAGTTCTAAGCCATTCTGACAGCCTCAAAATCTATTCCCCAGTTCCTCAAACCAATAGGACACAGCTTTCTGCTTGAGTTCTATTTGCTGGCATCTAACAGACAGGGGAATGGCTCAAGGAAAAAGCCATATAAAGGTGGCTCTCCCAGATAGGTTCTTTCCTTTGAGAATCAAATCCACTCCAATTGCTGCTTGCTTTTGGTGCCTCTCCAGTGCTTTCAAACAATGTTTTCTAAATAGTTTGTTAAAAATTTATATTCGTTACTGGCGCGAAAATTATTCTGATATGAGTTATTCCATCATTACTAAAAGCCAGAACTCTAACTCGGAATGTTTTTTAAAGAGAAGAATGGTGAAGTGAGCCTTGTTCTTATACATATTAAAATTGATAATAAAGATACAGCAATTAGGCCAGGCGCGGTGGCTCACGCCTGTAATCCTAGCTCTCTGGGAGGCCGAGGTGGGCGGATCATTTGAGCTCAGGAGTTCGAGACCAGCCTGAGCAAGAGCGAGACCCCATCTCTACTATAAACGGAAAGAAATTAATTGGCCAACTAATATATATAGAAAAAAAAATTAGCCGGGCATGGTGGCGCATGCCTGTAGTCCCAGTTGCTTGGGAGGCTGAGGCAGCAGGATTGCTTGAGCCCAGGAGTTTGAGGTTGCTGTGAGCTAGGCTGACGCCATGGCACTCACTCTAGAACTGGGCAATAAAGTGAGACTCTGTCTCAAAAAAAAAAAAAAAAAGATACAGCAATTAAAACATCGTGGCATTGTATAAAAATGTATAGGTCAATAAAAACAGAAGAGATATCCCTAAAAGAGATCTTGTTATATATTAAAATTTAATATATATAATTTAATATATAATATATATAAAGGAAGCATAACAAACAAATGAGAAATAAATGATTTATTCATTTGAAGGACAGTAATGATAGTAGTGTTTGAAAGGAGCTTCACTTCATACTACTTCATAAATTTCAAGATTAAAGAGTTAAATACAAAAACATAAACCATAAAAACTAAAATAAAATGTGGGTGAATATTTAACTTATCACTGGTTCAGTGTTTATGGACAAACTAATCTCTCTCCTTAGTTTCCTTTTCAATTGTGAGCAGATAATAAAAAATACCTACCTCATAGGGTTTTTGTAATTAAATAAAATAAGGGTACTTAGCACATTGCCTGACACGTAATCAGCCCTCAATAAATGTTAGCTGTTACTGTAATTATTATTATTTAATAATTATGGAGACAGAATCTCTTACCATAAAAATAATAGAGGAAATATCAGAAGATTGATAGATATGATTATGTGAAAATAATCACTTTTATATATTAAAAAACATAAAAGGCAAAAAACAATGGGGAAATGTTTGCAAACAAGACAAAGAATTAATATTCTTAATATATAAAGGATATTTAAAAATCAATAAGTAAAGCACTAATATCCCAGTAGAAAAGAGGGGCAAAAAGACTGAATAAACATTTCTGAGAATAAACATATTTTTAAAATTCAACTGTGTTACTAATCAAATAAATGCAAATGAAAACAATCTGAGAAAGTGGTTTTGTTGCTGTTGTTTTTTAGTGACCATACTCAAGTAATATATTGAGACAGGTACTCTCATTCCATGGTGAAACTGGAATGCCCTATTTGGAAAATATCTGGAAAACTATCACTATGTATCCACTGCCTTAAAATGATCACATCCTTTGAGTCAATAGTTTCTCATTTCAGGAATCTATTTTGACAGAAAAACAGACAGTGCTAGTCACCATTTTTTTTCTAATTCCTTTAAATAAAAAATAAGAAAGAAAGAAAATAAATTAAGTACTCATCTCAAAAAGCTAGCAGAAGAACATCAAAAAATCCAAACAAAGTATATGAAAGGAATTATGAAGAAGAGTGTTTTAAATTTTCCAAGTGGCTAACATTTTCTTAGAGTTTCTTACTGTAAATTTTACCTTTATGCCTTATGATCAGAGAACAGGGGTGGCTATAAGATTTTTGCCTTTTGGACTTTATTGATAGTTTTTTTTATGGCTAATTGACATAGCTTTTTACAAATGTACTATGGTATTAAAAAACTGAATATTCTTGTTTTATGTGTATAAAATTCTATTTATGCATAAAAGTTTATTAAGTTATCCAATTATTTCATATTCCTTTTTTGCCAGTTGATTAAATTCTAAAGTGTGTTAATATCTTCAACTATGTGGTTTTAAATTCTATATTTCTAATAGTTTTTGCTTTATATACTTTGACAGAATATTTTTGAGAGCATAAAGTTTCATGATTATTATACCTTAGAAGATATAATAAGGGGTTAAATTTCATAATGGTATAAACTGACACTTCATTCTTTTTAATATTTTTAATCTTGAATTTCTAAACTGCCTAATGTCAATATTGCCAATTCTGTTGCTTTTGGTTTGCATTTGCGCATATCTTGCCCATCTCTTGTTTCAACTTTTCTATGTTGTTTTATTTTAGGTATGTCTCTTGTTTATGTACAAAACTGGCCTTTGTTTTTTCTTCCGATTTTACAGAGTCTGGTATCTTATCTGTCCTTCAATAGGGGATTTCTTCAATCCCATGAATATATATATTGTTTACTGCCTCCTGGTTTTTTTCTTTTCTGATCTTTGTTGATCTGATCTTTTCTTCCCTCTGAATGTGGTTTACAAGTTCTATTTTCCTCTAGTCTAGTAATGAAAAGCCATAATTTTTAAAAACTGAAATAATATACATAAATATGCAATAAGTACACTACTCCTAAGTACACAGCTTGAAGAATTTGTACATACACATATACCTGTGTAGGCCGGGCATGGTGGCTCACGCCTGTAATCCTAGCACTCTGGGAGGCCGAGGCGGGCAGATTGCTCAAGGTCAGGAGTTCAAAACCAGCCTGAGAGAGACCCCGCCTCTACTAAAAGTAGAAAGAAATTAATTGGCCAACTAAAAATATATATACAAAAAATTAGCCGGGCATGGTGGCACATGCCTGTAGTCCCAACTACTCGGGAGGCTGAGGCAGAAGGATTGCTAGAGCCCAGGAGTTTGAGGTTGCTATGAGCTAGGCTGATGCCAAAAGAGCCCAGGAGTTTGAGGTTGCTATGAGCTAGGCTGATGCCACGGCACTCACTCTAGCCTGGGCACAAAGTGAAACTCTGTCTCAAAAAAAAAAAAAAAACACACAAAAAAAACCCAAAAAAACCCCACATATACCTGTGTAACAACCACTGAGATAGAGATGGAGAACATTTTCCAGTACACCACAAGGCAGAACTTTCCAAGCTATTCCCTCTTCTAGAGGTAACCACTATGACTTTGATCATCAATATTAGTTTTGCATGTCCTTAAACTTCACAAAAATATATGTATCCTTTGACATCTGGCTTCCCTTAACAGAATTCTTTAATATTCATCCATGTAGTTCCTTGGATCAGTAATTTATTCATTTTTCTTGCTGTGTAATATTCCCTTGTGTGTCTACACCATAAATCACCCATTCTTCTGTTAATGGGATATTTCTCCCCCCAGGTTTTGG
>VSMD01056205.1:0-104148 GCA_008750895.1 Mirza zaza
CAATATGGGCACTTGACATTTTCTCAGTCTTTTGTCAAACATCGAGTGCATGCAGCTTTCAGAGCCCTCCCTCTTGTCAGCCAGATGGCTGTCTTCAAACCCTTCCTGCAGACATTCTGGGTTCAAACTGGCCCTCATGATGTGTGTTAAAAACTAAGTTGGCCTGTGACCTTGGCAAAGATAGAGGACGCTTTCTTCATCCGCAAAATGCATCAGTCACGCTCGAGACCAACCAGTGGATGCCTCTGGGCTTCCGACCTTACAGCACTCTGGTAGTCACAGGCTTTGGGATTAAGGCTCCTTTGATTCATATGTGGCTCTTAGGAGCTGGATAAATCGGAGCCCGTTTCCTTAACCCCTCTGAGCCTCAGTTCCATAGCTATAAAATGGGGATGATGACGGTTCCCAGTGGACTTGTAAGGATGTTCTAAGGATCAGAGGAAATGTATGTAAAGATTTGTCAAGATCTTGACACAGAATGCTAAATAAATGTCACCATGAAGTTTCTATTTTACAATGGAAAATAAATAGATGGGCTTGCAGCTGCGTAACTCCAATCTCTGCCTTTCCTGTCAAATGGGAAGTCTCTGTGTGTCCAGATTGTCACATGGCATTCTTCTCTGTGTGTGTGTCTGTCTCTTGTCTCTTATCTTCTTATAGAGACACCCACCATATTGGATTAAGGGCCAATACTACTCCCATATGACCTTGTCTTGCCTCACATTTTAATTGTATCTACAAAGACCCCATTTCCAAGTAAGATTACATTCATAGGTTCCAGGGATTAGGACTTCAACTATTTTTCAGGGACAAAATTCAAGCCACAACAGTGTGTGTGTGTGTGTGTGTGTGTAAGAGAGAGAGAGAGAGAGAGGAGAGGAGGGAGGCAATGTACAAAAACAAGAGATTCCAGGACTAGGAAAATCCCTGACTTTAGGTCTTTCCTTTCCTTCCTCTCCACCACACTGAGTCACATCTATGGTCTTTCCTCTCCTAATCCCCGGTTTCTACATGAGGAAAATGGAAAAGTCCACTATTTGAGGGATGGGTGAATAAAATGTGAGGCATGCCAACTATGTATTAAACTACTATTTATAAGAACCAGTTAGATCTATACGTATGGAATAAGAGGAATGACAAAGATACGTGTTAAATGAAAAAAGGAAGTTGTGGAGTGTCTTAGTTCAGGCTGCTATTACAAAGTACCATAGGTTGGGCGCAGTGGCTCACGCCTGTAATCCTAGCACTCTGGGAGGCCAAGGCGGGTGGATCACCCAAGGTCAGGAGTTCCAAACCAGCCTGAGCAAGAGCCAGACCCCATCTCTACTATAAATAGAAAGAAATTAATTGGCCAACTAATATATATAGAAAATATTAGCCGGGCATGGTGGCAATGCCTGTAGTCCCAGCTATTCAGGAGGCTGAGGCAGAAGGAGTGCCTGAGCCCAGGAGTTTGAGGTTGCTGTACCTAGGCTGATGCCAAGGCACTCTAGCCCAGGTAACAGAGTGAGACTCTGTCTGAAAAAATAAATAAATAAATAAATAAATAAATAAATAAAGTCACTCAGTTTATGGTACTTTTTAATTTTATTATTTTTATTTTATTTTATTTTATATTTGAGACAGAGTCTCGCTTTGTTGCCCAGGCTAGAGTGAGTGCCGTGGCATCAGCCTGGCTCACAGCAACCTCAAACTCCTGGGCTCAAGCAATCCTGCTGCCTCAGCCTCCCGAGTAGCTGGGACTACAGGCATGCACCATCATGCCCGGCTAATATTTTTTCTATATATTTTTAGTTGGCCTATTAATTTCTTTCGATTTTTAGTAGAGATGGGGTATCGCTCTTGCTCAGGCTGGTCTCAAACTCCTGACCTTGAGTGATCCTCCCACCTGGGGCTCCCAGAGTGCTAGGATTACAGGTGTGAGCCACCGCGCCTGGCCCTGGGTGACTTATAAGCAACAGAAATAATTTCCCACAGTTCTGGAGGGTAGGAAGTCTGAGATCAAGGCACCAGCAATTCCATGTCTAGTGAGGTCCACTCTTTGGTTCATAGATGGCATCTTCTAGCTGTGTCCTCACATGGTGGAAGAGAGGAGCAAGATCTCTCAGAACTCTTAAAAGGACACTAACCCCATTCATGAGGACTACACCATCGTGACCTAATCACCTTCCAAAGGCCTCACCATCTAATCACCCTAATTGGTGATTAGGGTTCAACATATGAATTTTGAGGGGATACAAACATTCAGTCTATATTACAGAGTAATATGTATGGTATGAAGGATTATGTGTGTATACATGTGTATATCTGTATAATAATGGAAATAACTCCAGAAGAATATGAATCAAGATATCATAACATCGCTCACATTGGGGGTAATGGTAGTGGGAACTGAAAAGTTTCAGGGGAAAAACCTGGAGCGGTGGCACTTGCCTGCAGTCCCAGGTACTCCAGAGGCTGAGGCTAAGGCAGGAGGATCACTGGAGCCCAGAAGTTCCTGTCTAAAAAAAAAGAAGAAGAAGAAGGGAAGAAGGAAGAAGGAAAAAAAGAAAGAAGAAAGAGGTAAGGGGAAAATTGGTTTTTTAAACCTAATTTTTTTTACTTTATCTGAACATGTACAATAACACATAATGACACATAATGCTTTTGTAATTCAGTAAAGAAAAAGAATCTCCATGAACTCATGATACACATTAAAAACATTAACCACTCTTTTGCTGCAAACATGCTGTTTTCAGTTGAATGTTGGGTGTTTTTGATATAGTCCTCTATATAAATATTTTCCCCATTCTTATACCTTTCACTTTCCCTTCTTATAGTCTTTGTTGCTTCTAAATTTAGGAATTCCTCCCTCAGCTAAAGTTTGATAAATATTTTTTCCTGTCTTCTACCCTCACTATTTTTTTTACTTTCATCTCTTTAATGCATTTCATTTATTTAGGGCTACAGTGTAGAGTGGCATTGAAAGAAATCCCAGGAACACCCCCTTGTTACATATGATTTCATATGTGGTGAGGCAGAATCACACACAGATGGATCACAGGAGAGAAGAGAGTTATTCATGCAGTAAATCTAGACTGATGGGTTAACTTCTGGGGGAGAGGTCTATTTAGACCCTACTTTCATCCTTTAGCTATCACAGTTCCTGATACCTCCTCCCTCTGTCACAGTCTGTTTGTCACAGACTATCTACACCACCAGCTCAGGCTCCTAAAGGGCAGTCCTGTGGTCTAACTCATTCCTGGGTCTCCACTACCCAGAGCAGGCCTAACACTGAGAGTCAGGATCAAAAAATATTTGTTGAATGAATGAACAAATTTGTGGGAATAAACTATCTCTTATAAAAGAGTCCAATTAAGATTAACTTTCTGACACTTCTCGCATCCAGCATGTAGCAGGCAAAATAAGGGGTTGGCAAACTTTCTATAAATGGCCAAATGGTAAAAAAAAAAAAAAAAATTTCAGCTTCATGAGCCATACAGTCTCTGTCACTATTACTCAACTGTATCCTTGCAGTGTGAAAGCAGCCATAGACAATTAGTAAACAACCAGGAGTGTCTCCCTTCCAATAGAACTTTATTGACAATTCATTATCAACGTTATTGGCATTTTGAATTGTATATAATTTGTGTGTTATAAAATATTACCCTTCTTTCGATTTTTTTTTCCAGCAATTGAAAAATTGAAGGCCGGGCTCACGCCTGTAATCCTAGCACTCTGGGAGGCCAAGGCAGGAGGATCACTTGAGGTCAGGAGTTCAACACCAGCCTGAGCAAGAGCGAGACCCCGTCTCTACTAAAAAAGAAAAAAAGAAAGAAAGAAATTAGCCAGACAACTAAAAATAAAAAAATTGGCCAGGCGTGGTGGCTCACACCTCTAATCCTAGCACTCTGGGAGGCCGAGGAGGGCGGATGACTCAAGATCAAGAGTTCTAAACCAGCCTGAGCAAGAGCAAGACCCGTCTCTACTAAAAATAGAAAGAAATTAATTGACCAACTAAAAATATGTAGAAAAAATGAGCCAGGCATGGTGGCGCATGCCTGTAGTCCCAGCTACTCAGGAGGCTGAGGCAGAAGGATTGCCTGAGCCCAGGAGTTTGAGGTTGCTGTGAGCTAGGCTGATGCCACAGCACTCTAGCTGGGCAACAGAGCAAGACTCTGTCTCAAAAAAAGAAAGGAAAAATTTGAAAATCCCCCTTCTCATGTGGGCCATACAAAAGAGGCATGAGGGACATCAGCAAAGCCAATAAAGGCCTCCAGAACTTCCCTTACAGCAAGAATGCGGGCAGAAATTCTCAGAATCAAAATGTTTGACCTTTGGAAGTTAATCAAAGGCTTGCAGCAATCTGGGAATTATTTTCATCCCCTCTAAGAAAAACAGCTGAATCTTGGCAAGTAAATGTGGTGCTTTAACTTGCCCTATTCCCATCCCTCCATCTACTGATCCACAGTAGACTTGAAAGCCAGCAGTCTGTAGTCAAGCTGAAAACCAGCGCCCAGCAACCACTGGAGGGAGCAGAACAAGGTTGAGTTCCTCCAAAATCCCAGTCCCAGAGACTTATTATTTGACCTGTCCGGTGGTTCCATGGGAAACCCTCACTTGCAAAGCTCTCTTTATTTGACCTGTCTAGAAACTTGCCCAGTGTAAACAACCTTTCCCCCAGGAGCATTTGTTGAAAATAATCAGAGACAACTGTTGAACATCACACCTATCTGAGGCAGTGATAACTGTTGGTGTAACACGATAGACTAACCAAAAAGCTTTAAAGGAAGAGCTGCGAAATGATACATCCACTGAAGGCTCTAATTCCAACATAATCCTCGGAATCTAGAAGGCCATGCATGTGTAGGGCTGCGTGCATGGTCAGGAAAGACCTGAGAAGGCCCTAAGCTCTTACCTCCGGCTAACCTGTGGCCCCATGCCAGAAGGAAGCGAATGCTGTGGCAGGCTTCTAAACTGCCTGGTTGAATGCTGGAGGCATGCCCCAACAGACATACAGAGCCCCTCAGCAAAAACTGGGAGACTTGATGTTTTTAGGAATCTAAAAAATCTCTGTCTAATTATTAGCTGACCACTAAACTACGTGGCCTTCACATAAAGAAGAATACAGACTTCACAGAATTGCTTCAGAAAAGTTGCTAAACAACAACAGCAAAAACAACACACCCTGGAAGAAGGGATCTAATTTTCAAAGTATCCACATTATATTTTTTAAAATATTGAGTTTCAAAAAATTATGAGACATCTAAAGAGATAAGAAAATATGGGCTGGGTTCAGTGGCTCACCCCTGTAATCCTAGTACTTTGGGAGGCCAAGGCAATAGGATCACTTGAGCTCAGCAGTTTGAGACCAGCCTGAGCAAGAGTGAGACCCCATCTCTGCCCAAAATAGAAAAAATTAGCCAGGCATGGTGATGTGGGCCTGTAGTCCCAGCTACTCAGGGGGCTGAGGCAGGAGGATTGCTTGAGCCCTGGAGTTTGATGATACCACTGCCCTCTACCTGGGGTGGCATAGCGAGACTCTATCTTGAAAAGAAAAGAAAATATGGTCCATACATAGGAACAAAATCAGTCAATAGAAGCTGTCCCTGATTAAGCTCAGACTTAAGATTTACTAGACAAAGACTTTAAACCATCTATTTCTTTTTTTTTTTTTTTTTTTTTTGAGACAGAGTCTTGCTGTTGCCCAGGCTAGAGTACTGTGGTGTCAGCCCTACTCACAGCAACCTCAACCCCCTAGGCTCAAGTGATCTTCCCAGCTAAGCCCACCAAAGTGCTGGGACTGCAGGCATGCACCACCACGCCTGGCCTATACCTCCATCTCCTTATGTACACATACTGTGGAACGCTGTCTAGTTATTACATACATAATCCAGATTATCAGCTGTGTCTTTCTTCACCCCCTCATAGACTTCAGCTTTCACCCCATCAATTCCAGAGCCTTGAAATTTTGAACATTTTCTAGTCATTTTCAGTCATTTTCAGGGACTTACACTTTCAGGATCTATTCTGTCCTCACTTCAAGTTTCCCTGTACAATCTGTCTTTTCTTTACATCAACATTGACTTAGAACTTCTGTCCTCCATCAGTTTTCCTTACAGGAAGGAATTTTCATTAAAAAAGCCCCAAGAAGCAATGTGGTCTTTATTGAAACAATAGGGTGACATAGAGAGAGAGATATGCCAGCATACCCCATGGCAAAAAATTGATAGCCTCCTAGTAATATTGTTTTTTTAAGTTCTTTCTGCACTGCTTTGCCTGAAGGAGCTCTTGGCTCTTCCTCCTTCGCCTATGGTGTGGTCCACTCTGTTCATCCTCCTCATTTCTCTCCTAGGTCCCCTCAGTGCCCCAACATTTCCTATACTTCTCTTATTTTTTCCATTATTTTTCATTTTCATCACATACATATAAAATTTACTATCTTAACCATTTTGAAGTGAGCAGTTAATTGGCATGATGTACATTCACATTGTTATATAACCATCACCTCCATCTATCTCTAGAAATCTTTTCATCTTCCAAAGCTGAAACTCTCCTTCCTCAATTCTCTCACCCCTCACCCCCTGACAACCACCATTCTCTGATAGTCTAAGTATTTCATATTCGTGGAATCATACAGTATTTGCCCTTTTCATTGAGGAGTTTAATCCATTTACATTTAAAGTAATTACTGATAAGAAATGACTTCTCCCTTTTGTTGTTGAGTGTTTTTATCATACAAGAGTGTCAAATTTTGTTGAATTTTTTTTAGTGTCAATTGAGATAATCATGGTTTCTTTCCCTCATTATGTTAATGTGGTATATTACATTGATTTGCATATGTTTAATGGTCATTGCATTGAAGGAATAAATTTCACTTGATCGTGGTGTGTTATCATTTTAATATGCTGCTGAATTTAGTTTGCTAGTATTTTGTTCATGGTGTTTGCATCAATGTTCATGAGTTAAAAAAAGACTATGGAAAAAACAAACGATTTTTATTCTGCTTTCACGTCACGACAATCAACACAGAAGACTCTTGTGCCCAAATGTGTGTGGATTTCTCCCCACCAACAAGCAAGCTATCAATTCTGCAGTGGACACCAGCTGTGTATCTTCCAATTCAATTCTGACACTATCTACCTGGAGATAGCATGAGATCCCACAGATTGAGGGTTCGATCCCACAAGACTGCCCCCATCTTGCCCCACTTCCAATGCCAATTGCAAGTCCTAGGTGATTTTATTAATACCTGTGCTTCTGACAAACTGGCTGTAAATCAGGGTTCTCCTCACAAGTTTGATTAATTTGCTAGAGCAGCTCAGAGAACTCAGGGAAATACTTACTTACATTTACCAGTTTATTATAAAGGCTATTACAAAGGATACAGTTGAAGAGGTGCATAGGACAGGTATTGGGGTGGGAGCAAGGAGCTTCCATGCCCTCTCTGGATGTGCCATCCTCTAGGAACCTCCACGTGTTCACTTATCCAGAAGCTCTCCAAACCCTGTCCTTTGGGGTTTTAATGGAGGCTCCATCACATTTGGCTGATTGATTAAACCATTGGCCACTAGTGATTAACTTAACCTTCAGACCCTTTCGTGTTAGGATTTTGATAGTGATTGCACTGAATCTTTTTTTTTTTTTTTTTTTTGAGAAAGAATCTCACTCTGTTGCCCAGGCTACAGTGCCATGGCATCAGACTAGCTCACAGCAACCTCAAACTCCTGGGCTCAAGAGATCCTTCTGCCTCATCTCCCAAGTAGCTGGGACTTCAGGCATGCTCCACCAGGCTAGTTTTTGCTATTTTTGGTAGAGACAGCGTCTTGCTATTTGTTTAGGCTTTAATTTCAGCAATGCCTTGTCATTTTCAGTGTATAAATCTTCTATTTTCTTGATTAAATTTATTCCTGTTGTATTCTTTCCAATGCTATCGTAAATGGAATTGTGTGCATAATTTCCCTTTTAATATGTTGATTGCTTGTGTCCAGAAATACAACTTATTTTTGAGTGTGAATATTATATTATGCAATTTACTTCTTTTTAAAAATTTTTAATAGATTCTGTGACATTCTTCAGGCTTTTTAAATACAAGATCATGTGTTCTGTAAATATAGTTTTACTTCTCCTTTTCTTTTTCTTTTCTTTTCTTTTTTTTTTTTTTTTTTTTGAGACAGAGTCTCACTCTGTTGCCCAGGCTAGAGTGAGTGCCGTGGCATCAGCCTAGCTCACAGCAACCTCCAACTCCTGGGCTCAAGCGATCCTTCTGCCTCAGCCTCTCGAGCAGCTGGGACTAGACATGTGCCACCATGCCCAGCTAACTTTTTGTATATAGTTTTAGTTGTCCAGCTAATTTCTTTCTATTTTAAGTAGAGATGGGGTCTCGCTCTTGCTCAGGCTGGTTTTGAACTCCTGACCTCGAGCAATCCGCCCTCCTTGGCCTCCCAGAGGGCTAGGATTACAGGCGTGAACCACCGCGCCCAGCTACTTCTCCTTTTCCAGTTGGACACCTTTTATTTCTTTTTCTTGTCTAACTTCTCTGGGTAGAACTTCCAGTATAATGTTAATATAAAGTGGCAAAGGAGGCATCTTTGTCTTTAATAGCAGAAAGTTTTCAGTCCTTCACCAATGAGTATGATGTTAACTGGTTTTTTTTTTCTTCTTCCTTTCTCTTTCAGCATATTATGGGGGTACAAATGTTTAGGTTACATATTGCCCCTGCCCCACCCAAGTCAGAGCTTCAAGCCTGCCCATCCTACAGACCGTGCGCATTGCATTCATTATGCGTGTGTATATACCCATTCCCTGCATCTGCCCGACATCCGATTAATGTTATTGCTGTATGTGCACTTAGGCGTTGATCGTTAACTGGGTTTTTAATAAAACTGGGTTTTTAATGCCCTTTTTAGGATACCCTTTTATCCATAGTTTTGAGTGTTGTTATCATAAAAATAGGTGTTGGTGTTTCTCAAATGCTTTTTTTCATCAGTTGAAAGGATCATGTGTTTTTATTCCTTCATCCTATTCCTTCCTGCATCCTATGGGGTGCATTTCAGAAAATGATTTTTGTTTGTTGAACCAACCTTGCATTTCCAAAATGAATCCCACTTGGTAATGGTGTATAATTCTTGTAATATGCTTTAAGTTTCAGTTTTCTAGTATTTTTTTTTACAGGATTTTTGTATCTATATTTACAAAACATACTGTAATTTTCTTTCCTTCCTTCCTTCCTTTCTTTCTTCCTTTCTTCCTTCCTTCCTTCCTTCCTTCCTTCCTTCCTTCCTTCCTTCCTTCCTTCCTTCCTTCCTTCTTTCTTTCCTTCTTTCTTTCTCTCTCTCTCTCTCACTCTCTCCCTCTCTCTCTTTTCCCTGAGACAGGGTCTCCCTCTGTCACCCTGGCTAGAGTGCAGTGGCTTCATCACAGCTCGCAGCAACCTCAAACTCCTGGGCACAAGCAATCCTCCTACCTCAGCCTGCAGAATACCTGGAACTACAGGCTCGAGCCACCATGTCCGGCTAATTTTTTCTATTTTTGGTAGAGATGGGCTCTCTCTTTTGCTCAAGCTGGTCTTTAACTCTTGACCTCAAGCACTCCAGCCTCAGCCTCCCAGAGTGCTAGAATTACAGTGTAAACCACCATGCCCCGCCCAGAATTTGTTCACCTTAAAACCGCAGGTTTATACCTATGACCAACCCTTCCTCATTCTCTCCACCTTCACCCCTGGTAACCACTCTTCTACTCTCTGTTACTATGAGTCTGACTTTTTTAGATTGCACATATAAGCGAAATCATGCAGTATTTGTCTGTCTGTTTCTTGCATATTTCTCTTGGCATAATGTCTTCCATGTTTCTGGATCCAGCATAGCCCCACATAGATCGCAGTTCCCTGATCGCTGAGCAGCTTTAGCCTTGCTGGCAGGACTCCAGCCCAACAGGCTCGCAAAAATAGCTTTCTTTTTTTCTTTTTTTTGAGAGAGAGTCTCACTCTGTTGCCCAGGCTAGAGTGAGTGCCGTGGCGTCAGCCTAGCTCACAGCAACCTCCAACTCCTGGGCTCAAGCGATCCTCCTGCCTCAGCCTCCCGAGTAGCTGGGACTACAGGCATGTGCCACCATGCCCGGCTTATATTTTCTATATATACTAGTTGGCCAATTAATTTCTTTCTATGTATAGTAGAGACAGAGTCTCCCTCTTGCTCAGGCTGGTCTCGAACTCCTGACCTGTAGCCATCCTCCCGCCTTGGCCTCCCAGATTACAGGCGTGACCCACCGCGCCCAGCCTGCAAAAATAGCTTTTGACTTAAAATGTTTCAACTTAAGAAAATATCTTAGTTTCTAATATAAGTGGACCACAACTTTAAACTTTCACCTTCAATTTTGAAACATTAGCGTAAAAAGGGCAAGAAGCAACGCTGCTCTACCGGACAGGCGATACGCACAAATATTACCAAACACGAAACACGGGGACGCGCCGGCTGAGAGGCACAAGCCCTGCCCGGACCCTCCGCCCTGCCCGACTGGAGCGGCCCCTCCCCAAGTCCGCCCTCTCTTCTCGCCCCGCCCCTCGCCGGCCGCGCCCCTCCCAGGCCCCGCCCACAGGCCTCCCAGTCTTTTCCGTCCGCCCGCTCAGTTTCCGGCACGCCGGAAGCGGATCGCCGGAAAGGTTACACTGCTGCGCGTGAGTTTCCTTTATCTAAATTAAACCGTTGCTTCTCGGTCTTTGGTTCGCCATTTCCGGGATCTGGGGGTCTCTGCTCACCCGAAAATATCCGCAACAGCCCCTTCACCTCAAGTAAGTCTGGGAATTGCTTCCCTTTCCGTTTGAAATCTGAGTCTGGTCCTTGCTCCCGGCTTTTCTGCTTTGGGACCGCGTAGACACCGCCATGCACATCGTTTTCTTGCTTAAAACCCTTACTGATCTTTCCTCCCGCCCCGTGCATGGCAGGTCCTCGCGACCCCCAAGCTTTGCCCCTCCCGGTCCTTGGACGGCAGCTGTCGCCGCCCTGCTCCAGGAGCAGCCACTTCCTCCCCCAGGTTCTGGGATTCTATGACCCTCTGTCCCCTGACACACCATCTCCCCACACCTCGTGTCCTTCTCTGGCCGGGCCCCTTCTCTCTCCAGGCTTCCCCTTGACAGTCACCGCTTTCCTTGAGCCTGCGTTGAGGGAGGAGACCTGAGTCTGTTTTGTGATACCCAGTGTTCTTCCATCCCAAACTCAACCCCACTGGAAAACGTGCTTTTCAGGGAGGTGGGCATCTTATTCCATCTCCCTCTTTCTGAATGTGCAAGTGAGAGGGATCAGGAGAAAGACAGACGAAGAATGACGGAGCAGAAATAGAAAAGCTGAGGAGAAAAGAATGAGGGAGAACCATAAATACGTGGCAAAGTGGACGATGATTTAGGGACTTCCAAAAGGACAGCAAGAGTGTGAGAAAAGGGGAATCTTCAGGGAGATGAAAGGTTGGAAAATAGGACTAGAAGCACTTGGTGGGCTGTAGGAGAGGGGGCAAGAAAGTGGGAGGCACTGCAGATAGTGAGGGGAGAAGGTGAGAAGAGTTGGAGCCATGGCAGATAAGTAAGGTCCTGCTGGGATTGAAAGAGGGGGCGATGACTTGGTGAGCAGAGGGAGAAACAGCTGGGAGGAAGCATAGGAAGCAGGCAGTGGTAGAGAGTGGGGACAAGGGAGATGTAAGAAGGAAAGGGGGAACATAACAGGGAGGGCAGAGGGGGAACAGAAATAGGGGAAGAAAGAGGCAGACATATGAAGATTAGGGACAATCAAAACGATTGGGGAGAAAGAACAGTGGAGGTGAAATAAGTCACCAGCATATATATGTTTAATTCCATAGTTGCTTTTTCATTTTGTTGATTTGTTTCCTGTGCTGTGCAGAAGCTTTTTAGTTTGATGTAGTCCCACTTGTTTGTTTTCACTTTTGTTGCCTGTGCTTTTGGTGTCATATCCAAAAAATCATTGCCAAGACCAATGTCAAGGAGTTTTTTCCCTATGTTTTCTTCTGGGAGTTTTATGGTTTCAGGGCATACATTTAAGTCTTTAATCCATGTTCAGTTGATTTTTCCATATAGTGTGAGATAAGGGTCCAGTTTCATGCTTCTGAATGTGAATATGCAACTTTCTCGGCAGGATGTATTGATGAGACTGCCCTTTCCCCATTCTATATTATTAGTGCCCTTGTTAAAGGTTAGTTGTCTGTATATGAGTATATTTATTTCTGGGGCCTGCATTGTGTTTGATTGGTCTATGTATGTTTTTAGCCAGTATGATACTGTTATGATATGATTGTTGCACCTTGTAATAATATAGTTTGTACTCAGGAAATGTGATGTCTCCAGCTTCTTAAGATTGCTTTGGGTTTTTTGTTTTTTGTTTTTTGTTTTTTTTTTTTTTGGAGTTCTATAAAAGTTTTAGGATTTTTTTTCTATTTCTGTGAAAATGGCATTTGAATTTCCATAGGGATTATTTTGAATCTGTAGATCACTTTTGGTAGTACAGCCATTTTGATAATAATTTTTTAAAATTTTTTTCTTTTTTAAAATAAGGTCCACATATTTCATTTGTTAATAATTTTAACAATATTCTTTCAACCCATCAACATGGGAAAGCTTTACATTTATTTGTATGTTCTTCAATTTCTTTCACCAGTATCTTATAGCTTTCAGTGTACAGATTTTTCACTTCATTGGTTAAATCTGTTCCTAAGTATTTTATTCCTTGATGCTATTGTAAATGAGACTTTTTCTTAATTCTTTTTTCAGATATTTTGTCTTTAATGCATAAGATCTGGGGGTTCTCTTTCTCTGTGATGTCCTCACTGAACTCAATCCAACCAATCCCCAATCGCCTTTAAACTGGACTCCATGTTGTCCCCAGTTCTGGCAAGTTTTCCCAGCAGGGCCAACTTTGTGGTCTCTGTACTGAAGGTCCAGGGCTCTTCAGTTTGCAGTTTGTGTTCATTCATGTTGTGTTACCAGAGGTCCAGTTTGTTCATGTATGCATGGAGGAGAGGTAGAAAAATGGGGAAAAGTGGAGGAGAGTCCTTAGAGAGCTCTGTAAAGCAATGATGGGCTTCTAGCTTAGCCGAAGGAATGGTGTGTGCACCTGTCCCAAGCTTGGTTGTGGGATCAAGGAGTGTGTGAAACTCTTAGAAAGGAATGTCTCAGGTCTGGTTTGAACACCTGGAAGTGCGTTTATGGGTGGTTGTGGAGCTGCAGGATTGTTTTGAGATGCCATAGTGCCTTAGCTTGGGTTCTCTGGGACATAGATGCTGAGACTGAGATTTGCATGCAGAGGTTTAATTGGGAAACTCATAATTACTCTTGAGGAGGACTGAAGGCAGTGGAATCAGAGAGAAAAGTTATCCTGCAATGTACAGCTGACCTTTATACAACTCAGGAGTCAGAGGTATTTGCCTGTGTAGTAAAAAATTCACATATGACTTTTGACTCCCCCAAAACTTCACTACTAATAGCCTTCTGTTGACCTGAAGCCTTTGTGATAATAGTAGATTAACACATATTTTATATATGTATCATATACTGTATTCTTATGATAGAGTAAGCTAGAAAAAAGAAAACTCTATTAAGAACATCATAGGGAGAGAAAATATATTTACTATTCATTCAATGGAAGTGGATTATCATAAAGGTCTTCATCTTCACCATCTTCACATTGAGTGAGCTGAAGAAGAAGAGGGGTCTTCCTGTCTCAGGGGTGGCAGAGGTAGAAGAGATGGAGGAGGTGGAAGTGGAGTTAAGAGAGGCAGATACACTGAGTATAACTTTATAGAAATACATAATAACTTCTGTCTGACTTTTTTGATTTTTCTTTTCTCTAAAAATGTTTCTATATGCTACCAATCATTTTTTCACCATTTGCTTTAGTGTCAGTGCTTATATCATTAAAGGGTTCACGTCATTAAGGAAGTCAAAAGCAGTCTTGAATAATGAACTCTTCTGCCGGATTGTCTAATATCCATTTGTTTAATCTTCCTTCTGTCACTGGTTTGGAAGCACTCATCTTCATCAAGTTGTCTTCTGTGAATTCTTTTGGTGTGGTGTCTGTTAGCTGTAGAATTTCTCAGCAATCCTATCTTGAACCCCTTCACCTCCCACTTATTTTGGCAATATCTACAATCTCTTTTGTGATTTCCTTAACTGATTCTGTCATAAATTTTGTGAAGTCATGCACGTCTGGACACAGTTTTCTCCAGCAGGAATGTATTATTCTGAGCTTGATGTCTTTCATGGCCTTTTCTGTAACAATCGTGGCATCTTCAATGGTGTAATCCTCCCAGCCTTTCATGGTATTCCCTTTGTTAGGGTGCTCTTCCAAAGCATTGACAATCCTTTCCATAGAGAACATGTCTCATGAACCTTAAGGTCCTTATGACCCTGTGATCTAGAGGCTTAATTACAGGGATGTGTTTGGAGGCAAGCAGACTACTTCAACATCTTAGATGTTTAAACTCATGGAGTTCTGGGGGGCCAAGGGCATTTTCCAACAGAAAGAGGCCTTTATTATTTTTTTCTGTCTTTTCTTCTTTTTTCTTTTTTTTTTTTTAGATCTTTGCAATGACTTGGAATAAAAGAACTTTGAAAAGCAGTCCCTTACTGGCAAGTTACTTTCTGACTTTAGGCTCAAAGCATCAGTGGAAACAATCCAGGACAAAGGTTTCTCATCCAGGCCTTCTTGTTGTACAATCAAAAGACTGGTAGCTGGTATTTATTATTTCCCTTCATGGCGCGGAGTTTAGCAGCTTTATAGATTAGGGTAGTCCTGATCATGAACCCATCTGTATTTGCATCAAACAGAGTTAGCCTGTCCCTTCTTGCATTAAATCCTGGTGCTTGGTTCTCTTCCTTATTGATAAACATTCTTTGTGGCATTATTTTTTTCTTTGCCAAAATAGGATATTTTTCCTGCGTTAAATATCTGTTCAGATATTCTTTCTTTTCAATGGCTTTTTTTTTTTTTTTTTATGACATCTGAGACTTCATCTGCTGCCTCTTGGTTGGGAAAAGCTGCTTCTCCCATTATCTTGACTTTTTTTAAAACCAAACCTCTTTCTAAAATTATCAAAGCATCCTTTGCTGGCATTAAATTTTCTAGCCTTAGATCTTTCACCTTCCTTTTGCTTTACGTTGTGCTAAAATGACTTCACTTTTTCTCAAATCATAGGTATGCCTTTTTTTTTTTTTTCCCTGAAACAGGGTTTTGCTCTATTGCCTGGGCTAGAGAGCCGTGGCGTCAGCCTAGCTCACAGCAACCTCAAACTCTTGGGCTCAAGCAATCCTCCTGCCTCAGCCTCCCAAGTAGCTGGAACTACAGGCATGTGCCACCATACCTGGCTAAATTTTTCTAGATATATTTTTGTTGTCCACCTAATTATTTTTTTAGTAGAGACAGGGTCTCACTCTTGCTCAGGCTGGTCTCGAACTCCTGAGCTTAAACCATCTGCCCGCCTTGGCATCCCAGACTGCTAGGATTACAGATGTGAGCCACTGCCCCCGGCCTCCAATATATATTTTTTAAAAATCTGTGTATAAGTGAATCTGCACAGTTCAAACTTGTGTTATTCAAGGGTCAACTGTAATTAGAACCAAGGCCTAACCTGAGCCCATAGAGAGGTTGGGCAGCTGGAGGATGGACTTGTTGTTCCTGAGGGGGTGGGTCCCAGAGATGCCTGGTAGCAACCACTCCAGCTGGTGACTTCTATGAGGTCTCTTGAGAGTGCAAGAATCATAACGCGACCTATAGAAGAATTATGGGGAAAATTCCAGCCCAGCTCCCCACAGCTGCAGTGTGGGGAGCTTTACCAAAAGGGGAGCGATATCTAATAAAAGGGATCAAAAATTCACTTGTTGCTCTTCCTGTAGGAGTTTATTGTCCTTTTATCGCACCCCCCTCCCCCTGTGCAGTGGGCAGCAGAAGCCATCTTTCCACAGGGTGAGGTCTTCCCTGGGTATGTGGCTGCAGCACAGAAAGGAGTGTGTTGTTTCTAAGCATTAAACAACATATTTTAAACTTTCAGATTACTTCTAAAGGTTCATGTTACATGAGGAAGAAGCCCAGAAGAGGAGGAAGAGGAAAGAAAAGGAGTCAGGAATGGCTGTTACTCAGGTAAAGTGAGATTCTCAGTGTATTGTTCTGAGTCTCCCTCCTTTCTGCAGTGGCGGGCATTGGCATTGCTAATCTTCTCTGTCTCTGAACCATCTAGCCCAACGTGTTTGCTCACACTCACCCATGCCTTTCCTCTGTCCCTGTCATCTCCACGTAGATTCTGTCTCACTGTGACCCAGCGACATGACCTTGAGAAGAAGCTCCACTGGGCATGGTCCTGGGAAGGGCTTCACACCCAGATGTAGATTGGAGATGGGGTGTGGGTCCCCTAGTGTCAGTGCTGTTGGGCAGCAGGGACTGCTTAGGGGCTTGGACTGCTTAGGGGCCAGTGCATCTGGATGCACTGTCAGCTCTCTGTAGACTGGGATTAGAGACACTGCATGTGGAGATCATGGGTTAACATGCACAGATACCTGCCAAATTCTAGAAAAGGAAGCCTGTAAGGGGAGATCTTTTCTGCCTAGTTTTATTCTACATTTGAAGCTAAATAGGTTGGGGAGGGACAAAAAAAAGAAGCTAAATAAGTGAGTCACTGTGGTTCTGGTGTCAAAATCTAATGAGTGGGAATGGAATAGAAAGTTAGATACTGACATCAGTGATAGAGGGTGTTTTATTCCATCATTCAATTTAAAATATGTCTATCAGCAGATTCATTAAGCCATTGTCAGCATATCCATCCCACAGAGGCTGGTGTTCCTGCAGGGACTCTTATGCAGCAGGTGTTTTAAGTAGAAAGGTTATAATTTTGCTCAGACATAGGAGCAGAACATCTTTGTCATTAGAGAAAATGGAACCAAATTCTCATCCCACCAATTATTATCAAATATTATTTTATTTTAAACATCACATGATGTATATATTTGTTTTGTGGTAAAATTCCAAACAAAGTTGCACATTAGGCATTAAGATGGTGGTATGACATGAGGGATATAGGTAATACATGTGTGGTATTCATGCTAAATGAGATTTTAGCCACTCTTGTCACAAAAACAACAAAAAACTGTATAGCTATGTGAGATGATAGATACATTAATTTGTTAAACCATAGTGACTTTTTGATTGTCTAGACCATAACATCAAATTATATACCTTAAATGTACACAATAAAATCTATTTAAAAACAAACAAAACTAGGGGCATCAAGGAAATATTTACACTGAAAAAGTTTATAACCTAAAAAAGGAACATTAAGGAATGTATAAAATGAAGCTACAGAATATAAAATAGCTCCTGTTTTATATTAAAAGAAAATTGGGCCAAGAATGAGAATTTATTTCAGGCGTCCTCAAATTACGGCCCACGGGCCACATGCTGCCCGAAGAGGACATTTATCCCGCCCATCATCCTGCCTGCTGGGTGTTTTTGCCGTGCTGCCTGTCCTGCTTAGCAGCCGACTTGTCCCGGGCCCACAGTGCGCCCTCTCCAACGGTCTGAGGGACAGTGAACTGGCCCCCTGTTTAAAAAGTTTGAAGACCCCTGATCTATTTTATATGCATACTTACACAAAATAATGAAACCTCACACTGCCAAGGAATTGGAAAATAGAAATACAGAGGGTTATCATTTTCCTCAGATTCTCAAAATGTAAAAAGAACTTATTAGGAAGTTTTGTTTAAATGAGGGGGTAATCTCATGTGATGTTGTTAGGAGAGGGAACCTTTGCAGCCGGGGCTTATGGGGAAATCTTGCCAGATCTTGCAAAGTAGGGAATGCCCCATCCTAGAAGAAGCAATCACTCTTCAGTTGCCAGCCTGGAGGAATCCAGGTTCCCCTTCCCTGTGGCATCCTCCGCCATCCCTCATGTCTCAATAGGGAGCTACCGTTGTCAGTTCTGTGGCAAGAGGCAGTGCAAGGTATCAAGATATATTTACGTGTCATTATGAGATTCTTCAGTGAATGTTCTGTTGTGATATTTTATTTCACAAATTTTTGGAAGTTTGCACCTTTTCATGTCAATAAACATGAATAGCTTTTTTGCATCCTCTTTGGAGCAATCTCTGAATGAAGACACGTGGCTCTTTACAATTTTTTATTGTTATAAAGAATGTCAACCGTGGCTGCTTCTGTGCATGCTGTCTTCATTACAGGTGTCTGAGTGTTCATCCAGGTTAGACAGTTGAAAGAGTGATTGCTTTTTTTAGGATGGTATACCACCAAAGCAAAAATAAATGTCTTTCTTTGGAAGGCTTTACTCACTGCATGATTATAAAATACTGTGTTTCCTTTAGATCTAATGTTTTCTTATTTAAATTTTTTTACATGTCTTTTTAATTTGGCTTTTTGTGTGTATCTTCTTAGGTATTATACTTGATTAATTTTAAAGTTCCAGATTTTATATAGATGTATAAATAGGTTCAGTAGTTTTGCAAACCCATAAATATTTTTTTCAAAATTATGTTGGTTCTCCTTCAAGATGACACAGTCAGATTTTTATTGAAATCTTACATACTTATTTTACATTTGAATGGCTCTGAATTTTTACAGTTACAAAGGTCATTATGTCCCTACATCTTCCAATAAGAATTGAGGTTGTTAGTCTTTGATCGTGTCTTTGTTGCATCTTTCAGTAAAGTTTGTTGGTTTACAGTTCAGTAACATTAGGTATATTCACATTATTGTGCAACAGATCTCTAGGACATTTTCATCTTGCAAAACTGAGATTCTATACCCACTAAGAACTAATTCCCTCTCTTCTCCACAGCCTTTGCCAACCATCTTTCTAAGTTGTGTTTGTATGATTTTGACTACTGCAGATATTTATACAAGTGGAATCACATAGTATTTGGTTTTTTATTATTATTTTTTTAATATAGAGATGGGGTCTTGCTCTTGCTCAGGGTGGTCTTGAACTCCGAGCTTAAGCAATCCTCCCACCTCAGCCTCCTAGAGTGGTAGGATTACAGGTACAAGCCACCATGCCCAGCCTATCACACAGTATTTGTTTTTTTTGTTTGTTTTTGTGACCGGCTTATTCCCCTTAGCATAATGTCCATGATATTCATCCATGTTGTAGCGTGTGATGGGATTTTCTTCTTTTTTTAAGGCTGAATAATACTTTTCATATGTATATACGACATTTTATTTATTTCTTCATCTGTTGATGGACATTTGGTTACTCCTATTTCTTAGCTTTTGTAAATAATGCTGCAATGAACATAGGTTTCCAAATATCTCTTCAAAATCATGCTTTTAGTTCTTTTAGATATATTACCCAGAAGGGTGACTGCAGGATTATCTGATAATTCTATTTTTAATTTTTTAGGAACTTCTATCCTGTTTTCCATAATGGGTGCACCATTTTGCTTTCCCACCAACAGTGCATATATGGTGGTAGGCCATTGAAGTCTACTGCTGTTATTATGCTGTTGTCTATTTTTCTCTTCAGTTCTGTTAATTTTGTTTTATATAGTGGGGAACTCTAATATTAGGTCCATGCATATTTATAAGTTTTTAATGTTACTGATTAATTGACTGTTTATCATTATATAATATCCTTCTTTGGCTCTTGTAACGTTTTTGTCTTAAAGTTATTTTGTCTGATATAAGGTAGCTACTGTTGTTCTGTGTAGGTGCCCATTTGTGTGGAATCTCTTTGTTTCCCTTTCTTTCACTTGTAGCCTATGTGTGTCCTTAAGTCTAAAGCAAGACTCGCCTGGGTGTGGTAGATCACACCTGTAATCCTAGCACTCTGGGAGGCAAAGGCCATAGGATTGCTTGAGGTCAGGAGTTGGAGACCAGCATGAGCAAGAGTGAGACCTTGTCTCTACAAAAAAAAATAGAAAAATTAGCTGGGCATGATGGTATGTGCCTGTAGTCCCAGCTACTCGGAAGCTCAGGTGGGAGGATACCTTGAGCCCAGGAGTTTGAGATTCCAGTGAGCTGAGATGACAGCACTGCACTCTAGCCAAGGTGACCGAGTGAGACTCTGTCTCTAAATGAATGAATGAATGAATCAATCAATCAATAAGTAAGTAAGTAAATAAATAAATGTGAGACTCTTGTTGATAAGATATAGTTGGATCTTGTTTGTTTATCTGGGAACGTCTTCATTTCTTCTTTTTTGAAGGAATGTTTCACTGGATATAGTATTTTGAATTGCTTTTTTCTTTTAGCTCTTTGAATATATCATCCCACCTTTTCCCTGCACGGTTTCTGCTGAGAAATCTGATAATCTCATAGGGGTTCCTTTTTACACAACAGGTCACTATTCTCTTGCTACTATCAAAGTTCTTTCTTTTTCTCTGACTTTTGACAATTTGATTTGTTATTGATGGTTAGTGATTAAATGTTTCAGTGTAGATCTCTTAAGTTTGTCTAGTTGGGTTTATTTGAGCTCCTTGAGTTTGTATGTACATTTCTCTCCTGAGATTTGGGATGTTTCTGGCCACTATTTCTCCACATAGGCTCTTTGTCCCTTTCTCTCTCTTTTTGCCTTCTGGGCCTCCCAGAATGTGTAAGTTCTTGGCACTTGAAGGTTTCCCATGAGTCCCTTAGGCTCTCTTTATTTTTCTTTATTTTACATAGTTTTTGCTCCTCTGCTTTGTTGAAAGTCCTGTTGAATGTGCTGATTCTTTATTTTGTCTGACCAAGTCTGCTGTTGAACTCATCTAGTGAATTTTCAACTCAGTTACTATATTTTTAGCTCCATAATTTTTCTTTGATTCTTCTTCATACCTCCTCTTTGTTGATATTCTCCTTTTCATGTATACTTCATGCATAGTTTTCCTGATTTCTTGAATTTGTCTATGTGTGCTATCTTTTAACTCATTGAACATCCTTATGTCTATTATTTTGAATTCTTTGTAATTCATATGCAATCGGCCTTCTGTATCCGGGGGTTCTGCATCTGCAGATTCAACCAACTCCAGATCGAAAATAGTTGGAAATAAAAAATGAATAGTTGCGTCTGTACTGAATATATACAGTCCTTTTTTCTTACCATTATTTCTTAAATAATATAGTATAAATGATTTACATAGCATTTACACTGTATTAAATATTATTGTCACTGATCTAGAAATCACTTAAAGCATATAGGATGATATGTTTATGTTATAAACAAATACTTTACCCTTTTATATAAGGGACTTGAGTATCCACAGATTTTGCTATTTACGGTGGACCTAGAACCAATCCCCTACAGATACTCAGGGACAAATGTATCCTTTTTTCTTTAGAGTAGGTTTGTAGAGATTTCTTTTTTAATGGACCATGTTTCCCTGTCTCTTTGTATGTCTTATTATCTTCTTTTGGAACTTTACTCTTTGAAAAATTAGCTACCTCCCCTAGTTTTTGGTTTCTGGCTTTGTTCAGGGGGGACACTCTTCAATCAACTGGACTAGAAATTCTGGAGACCTGAAACCTTTTTTGGCTGATGATGCCTTTTCTCTGGTTTTCTCTCTTATAATCTCCCAGTTGAAGATGTTTGCTCATTTCTACCTGTTGTCTCTCTGTTATTGTGGATAGTGATGCTGCAGTAAGCTGTGGTACTACATCTCCACCTAGTGCCTGTCTGTATACTACAGAGATTGGTTTATGTCAATCATATTTTTTCTCAGTAGCCCCTATCCTTTCATCCTGCTCCTTTCTGTGCTTATTCAGGAAAGAAAGAAACCAGTCCCTCAGTCCTCTGAAAAGTCAGGATGTTGGACAGACATTCCACTCCTTTCTTTCTCTCAGGAGATGTTGGGAGTTGCAGGTTTCTTCTCTGTCACACAACTGCAAGACAGGAGCAGGGTCTCTGTCAAGTGGATGTGTCAGATTTTCTTGCAGAGCTTTCATACTCTTCACTTTGCACTTGCCTGAGGTACAAGAACCTCATAACTGCTTTCTGGATTTCTCACAAAGGCAGTTGGTCCCTGAATTGTTGTTAAATCCATTTCATCATTGTGAATGGAGAGTTTGGGACTTCCTATTCCTCTGTCATGCTGACATCACTCCTTCAGTACAGTTTTATAATTTGTGCACATACTTTTGAAAATGTTTTGTAATTAGGTGTCATGTACACTTGCTAATAAAAATTTAGGATATTTTTCGTGTGTGTGTTATTTTATAATTAGTACTCCTGGAGTAGGAAGATCATCGTTAGTATGTTGTTATTAGTTTGTATACTTAAATAACATTCTTTTTCTGGGTTGCAATCATGTCATCCATAAATTTTAATGGTCTGGTTTTTCCACTCTATCCCCCCATTTGCACCCTCACCATTTCCCTCTGCTGCTGGTTCCCATTCAGTCATTCTGTTAACAAACCCACAAGGGGGGTTCAATGTTGCATGCCGCACAGAAAGCCAATTACTGAGACAGCAAGTATTGTCAGGAGGAAAGGATTTATTTCCCTGAATGCATCAATGGGGGTCAGGGGGAGGGGTGTGGGGGGGATGGGAGGAGGGGCGGGTATGAATTGCCTCAAATCTGCCTCCCTGACCAAAACGGTCAGGGTTTTTTTCTGCAGGTGAAATGAATAATGCATGAGGGGTGTGAGCATCACTCTGTGTTTGGGGTGCAGTGCAGGGTACACAAGCGCAGGGAGAAATCATGATCAATAAAGGCAGATAAGTCCCTCCCAGGGCAGAGATTTTAGTATTATAATGAACTAGGGGTTAACATTGGTCCTTCCTTCAGCTTCATGCACAGACTCAGTGGGTCTTCCACACAGTCTGTGGTGGAGTATCACTTATCAGTTGCATTTTGGAAGCACATAATTTGTTTGATTTCACAGGTTCACAGCTGGAAAGCAATTTTCCTCAGGGTGAAACACACCTTTGAGGGTTTTTTTTTTCTTTGAGACAGAGTCTCACTCTGTTGCCTGAGCTGGAGTGCCGTGGCGTCAGCTTAGCTCACAGCAACCTCACACTCCTGGGCTCAAGCAATCCTGCTGCCTCAGCCTCCCAAGTAGCTGGGACTAGAAGCACGTGCCACCATGCTAGGCTAATTTTTTCTTTATATTTTTAGTTGGCCAATTAATTTCTTTCTATTTTTAGTAGAGACGGAGTCTTGCTCTTGCTCAGGCTGGTTTCGAACTCCCAACCTTGAGCTATCCACCCACCTCAGCCTCCCAGAGTGCTAGGATTACAGGCATGAGCCACTGTGCCTGGTCTCACCTCTGAGTTTTTGATTTAGATTATAGTTAGATGCAACTCTAAACTACAGACTTTTGAATTGATAGTAGAACAAGTCAAGACTTTGGGGTCTGTTGGGATGGAATGAATGTATTTTGTATGTGAGAAATACATTAACTTTGAGAGGTTAAATACATTAACCTTTGAGGCCAAGGGTAGACTGCTGTAGTTCAAATTTTTTTCTCCTCCAAAATTCATGTTGAAACTTAATCCCCACTGCAACGGTGTTAGGAGGTGCGGCCTCTAGGAGAAGATTGAATCACGAGAGTTCCACCCTTATCAATGGAATTAGGTGTCTTTATTAAAGGGCTTGATGTAGGACTTTCACTGCCAGCAGAATTGTGAGAAATAAGTTTCTATTGTTCATAAATTACTCAGTCTGTCTTACTATGTTATAGCAGCACAGAGAGACTTAGTAAAACATACTGTAGCAATTATTTAACTGTTTGATTCTTTCGGTTCAACTCTAATTCCCAGACACCTGGGTTCAGGTGCTTACTCTGCCATTTTCAGGTTGTTGATATGAGGTGAGTTTCTTACAGTATCTGTGACACAGTTGTCTCCTAGTAAGATGGAAACAGATCTTTCTTTTATGGGCTATTTTGTTGTTATTTGAGTTTGAGTTAGTACATGTAAAGCATTTGGAGTAATGCCTAGCTCATGGGAAATGTTCTAAAACTTCAGCCATTACTATTGCAATCATTAGCACAGTTTTTAGATTATGAATTTTCTTTAAAGTTGCTATAGATTTTCTCCTCCCTGGAGACGTCACTTGTCCTCTCTTGAAGACCCCACTGGAACTCTAGCTCTTCCATATACTGAGTATCACTTGGTATGTTGGACATAATATCCAATATTTTTATACAGATAACCCTGTGTTGATTGCTCATTTGTATATTTATTGTATTGTCTGCAAAAATGAGAAATCCACACTGATTTACAGGATAGCATAATCTGTTGAATTTATAACAAACCAAAATTAGGGACACGTAACTTCCTCACAAATGCCTTACATTAATATATCAAAACATACACTTCAATCAAATCAATCCTTACAGTTTTCTCCTTTTCTCATTTTGTGTGAAGATAAGAACTCTGCTCCATAACCGCTTGTTGAAATATGTTTTTCATTTCAGGGACCTTTGACATTCAAGGATGTCGCCATAGAATTCTCTCAGGAGGAGTGGACATGCCTGGACGCTGCTCAGAGGGCTTTATACAGGGACGTGATGTCGGAGAATTATAGGAACCTGGTCTCCCTGGGTGAGGATAACTTCCCTCCAGAAGTTAGAATCTGTCCTTGTGTGATTTGTATATTCCCTGTGTATTTTTGTGCCTTTTGGAACCCCTATATTATTTCACTTAGATTGAAGAAGCTCTGTTGATTCAAAAATGAAAAGCTTCACTATGTGGCATCTGATCTGGCCTTTAACTGTCCCCTTTCTGTAGATATCCTGCCCCCTTCATTGTACAGCAGTGGTTCCAGAGCTGCAGTATGCATAAAACCTTATGGCAGACTTTTAAAATATTCAATTTCCTGTTTTCTGCCCTGTGCTTTTGATTCAGTAGTTGCTGGAAGAGAGTTAGATACCTGCATGTTACAGTGTTGCCTAAACTCAGAAAGAGCCAGTCAGTGGATGAGTTTGTGAAGTATTTTTCTGATCCATCTATAATGTCTTCTTTCTATGTAAACATAGGGCTGGGATTCTGGAAAGGTCACAGCACATCTTCCTTTCTTTTTACAAGCAGGAATCTCTCTTCCTGACCTGACTGTTATCTCTATATTGGAGCAAGGGAAAGAGCCATGGACTGTGGAGAGCCAAGCGAAAGCAGCAAGAAACCCACATAGAGGGAAATGGATCAAAACTGTAAACACAGGTAAGAGCCCAGATGAGCACAGTGTAAGCCCCATCATTAAGCAGTGTTTGGGAAACTCTCTGCAAGTGGGAGAGTTCTATGGGAAAACAAAAGATTTGCTGTGAGCCCTGAAAAGAAATTCTTCTCTACTTATCACTCTGTTCTTCAGACATTGTAAAAGCTTATCCTTTCACCCTCCAGTGGTGCTGCAGCTCAGAGACAAAGGCAAAGTCTTGTCATGATGGACAACACCCTGACATCTGGGTTCTGTGAACTCTTCACTTCCCTGATTCTGTGCAGCACATGGAGGGCCGTTTCCAAGGTGTCTCTTTTCCCCTGTGGTCTCTCCTTTTGTACTTGATTCCATCTGATGCTCAGTTCTCCATCCACCTAGGTCAGTACTGTGGCCTCCTAGTCCTGATGCCTTGACCTATCCTGGTTCCATTCCTATTTCCTGTACTTGGAAGACCTAATCAGGAGATGGGAAAACATTGCCTACTTTCATTGCATGTACTGCCTAGAAATTACATGAAGCTGTCTCAGGCTCTCTCTGCCTGTTCAGATCCCTCAGCCATTTCTTCAGTTCCACTTTTGCTACTCTTCTCAGGTGGGTGACAGGGGAGTGGGTTGAGTTGTTATTCAGAGGAACTGTAAAGATAGTCAACACAAAGGTCCTCTCTTTGATTCTCAGTCCAACAAGGGGAGCCTTTCAGGTTCTTAGCTTAGGATCTATGGGCAGAGCACAGTCTTTTCTCAAGATCCCTAAAATTCTGACCCCTGTATTTGCATTTTTCTCTCTCCCAGTGTTCTATCTACTATAAGAATGCAGAAAAACTTTGACTCTTCTGATTTTGTATTCACTTTTAAGTTTGTTTGATTTCGCCTCTGAAACTTGCTTTTGATAACCACATTCCTAGGATCTGACATGCCATCCTTTTTTTCTGTTGTGATAACCCACATTTAGGTTATGGACAACATCTTGTGCACTATTCCATGGAGTGGGCTTACTGGTTAACAGAAAATTCTTGAAGGATAACACTATGACCAATATCTTTCAATATCATTCTGCTACATACAGACCTGCCCATTAAAGTCACTGAATAGAGTGGTAAGCTTGTCCCATGATATTCAGAAAGTATAAGATCCTGGTTTTTGAGTAGTGTTAGAAAAGCATCCCACAGGGGCACTGTGATAATGTTGATCACATATACTAAGGTCATCCTTTTCGAGCCAGCAATAAATGATGTAAGAATTTCTCCTAAAGAGAACATTGTCGAAGTTCACAACTTCATCTTTATGAGGCTGTTGATTAAACCATTGTCCATGCAACATTTCTTTTCTCCAATGTGTTCCGTTGTCCACTCTCCTACAATGAATATGAGTTTGATGCATCTTATTGAAGGAGCTCATGAAGTTGAATAAGGCCTATGTTTTTTGTTTTTTGCTTTTTTTTAAGAGACAGGGTCTTGCTCTGTCTCCCAGGTTATAGTGCAGTGGTGCGATCATAGCTCACTGTAGGCCAAACTCCTGCACTCAAGTGGTCCCCCTGCCTCAGCCTCCTGAGTAGCTGAGACTACATATGTGTGCTACCATGCCTAACTAATTTTCCATTTTTTTTATAGAGATAGGGTTTTGCTATGTTGCCCAGGCCTGTCTTGAACTCCTGGTCTCCAACAGTCCTGCCTTGGCCTCCCAAAGTGTTGATGTTACAGGCATGAGCCACTGTACCCAGCCTAAATTAGTTCTATGTTTTTTAAGTCCACCATAATTTAAGCTACTGCTGCTTTCATCATGTATTATAAATGAATTTTATTTTTATTCATTTAATTATCAGTTCCATATTTCTGAGGATACTCAGTGTTCTTTGTTTTATGTTGCTATAGGTGGTAGGGTTGTATTGGAGAATCCATACTGTTTTATATATATTTTACAAGTTTTTTTCTTTGCTATAGATGGTAGGCTCAGCAACAGTTTCCCTAAAACTTACACATACTCCATTATATTTTGGTAAGATAGTTGTAGTTATTCCTTTTACTTCTGATTCATCTTACCTAATTCTTACTAGTAAAGTATACATTTGTCAATTAAATTTATCATTTTAAATTGGAATTATTTGATTTCTTGAGAATATATATATTTTAATTAAGTTACTCTTAATTGCACAGATACTATTGACTGTACTTTGTATATAAGATACATTGCTTTTCTACAGTATGTTTCAATTTTCTAAATATAATTTTTTGGGTTTAGTTTAAGTTTTACTGTTTTTTTTCTGTAACAAATGCTGTATTGTAATAATTATTCTCCCTGTAGAGATTCATCATACCCATCTTAATATACTAAATTAATATTTAAATATCTCATTTTACATTTAGCCCATTTCTTTCACTTTAAGGGCTTCTCTACTGGTTTATAAAACCTGCATTTTCTGCTTTTTGTATATGGCCTCTTTATGTTGAGGTTGTTTCATTCTGTTCCCAGTTTGCTGAGTGATTTTGTCATGAAAGGGTATTGATTTTTTTTTCAAATGCTTTTCCCTTCATTCTGTCAATGTGAAGCATTGTATTCACTATCTCGTGTTTGTCAATTTGTCAATCCTTGCATTACAGGAATAAGTCCCACATGGTCATGTTGTACAATTCTTTTCCTGTGTGTTGAGTTTTGATTGCTAATATTTTGTTGAGGATTTTTGTATTAGCATTCATGAGAAATATTGCTCTGTGGTTTTCTTTATTTGTAATGTTATCGTCTGGCTTTGGTATCAGGGTGATGTTGGCTTTTGGGTTGTGATTCTTTTTTTTTGAATGCTGTTCACCTTTATTTATAAGTGGATCAAGGGCAGCCATGGAATACAAAACTTAATTTTAGAAAAGTGTTGAAAACATTAATTCATAGAAAAGTATTAAAAACATAATAGCAATTTATATACAATTGCTATTCCAAATGATAATTCAGTAAGATGAGAATATAAAATTTACTGTTTATTATTTAAAGGCTATCTTAACCATCTTATAAGGAATCATGTTTTCAATTTACAAGTCCAAATATCAAAATTGTTCCCAGTTAAAATAAATTCCTAAAGTCTCTGTTAGAAAGAGATGAAATTTTTCTTCAGGACAGTAGCTTTCAAATGAGTGTGCATCAGCATACTTTGGAGGGTTTGTGAAAACACAGATTTCTGGGGCTTTACCTTCAGAGTTTTTGGTTCAGTAGGTCTGGGGCAGGGCCCAAGAATTTGCATTTCTAGCAAGGGCCCAGAATTTCTGATGCTGAGCCCAGGAATCACATTATGAGAACCAGTGCTTTAGGGGAAATTTATAGGTATTTATGTAGGAGAGCTTTTCCCCTACTCTTCTCTCTCTCTCTTTTTTTTAAATTTCAAAATATTAAGGGGGTACAAATGTTTTAGTTGACATGAATTTTTTTTGTAATGCTTAAGTCCTGGCTATAGGTGTGCCTGTCTCTCAGACAGTGTTCATAGTACCTATTAGGTTGGTTTATTCCTCTCTCTTCTTCCCCCACCCCTCAGTGTTTTCCACTGAGTTTTACTTCCCTCTGTGCACATATGTGCTCATCAGTTAGTTCCAATTTAATAGTGAGTACCTGTGGTGTTTGCTTTTCCATTCTCAAGTTACTCAGGTAAATGGGTTCCAGTTCCATCCAGATTGTGGCAAAAGTTATTAATTCTAAATTGCCATTAACTAGATTATTCATTAGATAAGTTTGTTGTGGTTATTTACCATTACAGTATATCATGCTGTGGTTTGGCTTTTATTCACAATAAATGTGAAGTAAATATATGTAATTTTTTTCTTTCAATTATGAGAGAGCCATATGTTTACTGCCAGTTGGGATACTTTGGAGTCATCGTGGAAAACAAGTTCTTTTAGTGCTAACATATGTTTGCACAACATGCATGTTTTGGTCATAGGGTGTTTAAAACTGGCCTTCCCTAACATTGATTTGAATTACATATAATCACCCTTTCTTTACTAAAGAATTCTGTTCCTTCTGTGCTCCTAAAAATCATGGTGGAAAAGTTTCATAGCTGTTTAGTATAAATATTACTTTTGGTGTAGTATGTTTTCAATATGAAATATTTATTTGCCAATTGTAATTAATAGGAAACCCATGTTTCATTATATCTTATAGATATCTCTCCTAAATGTGTGATCAAGGAATTACTGCCAAGAGAGAACAGTAATGCAGGAAAAAAATTCCAAACAGTAATGTTGGAAAGGCATGAAAGCCATGACATAGAAGATTTTTACTTCAGGGAAATGCAGAAAAATATACATGACTTTGAGTTTCAATGCAGAGATGGTGAAAGAAATTATAAAGAAGTACCAATGACCCATAAAAAAAATCTCATTGGTAAAAGAGATGGACATGATCCAGGACATGCAGAAAATAAGCCTGTTCAAAATCAGTTTAGATTAAGCTTTCAGTCACATCTGGCTGAACTGCAGAAATTCCAAACTGAAGGGAAAATTTATGAATGTAATCAAATTGAGAAGACAATTAACAGTGGTTCCTCAGTTTCATCACTTCAAGGAGTTCTTCCTAGTGTCCAAACCAACATTTCTAGTAAAGATGGGAATGATTTTATTCATCCTTCATTACTCACACAAAACCAGAAAACACACAATAGGGAAAAACCTTACAAATGTAACGAGTGTGGCAAAGCCTTTCATTGGAACTCTCTACTCACTATACATCAGATAATCCATACAGGAGGGAAACCATACCAGTGTGATATATGTGGCAAGGTCTTCAGTCATAATTCAAATCTTGTAAATCACAGAAGAATTCATACTGGAGAGAAACCATACAGATGTAAAGAATGTGGCAAGTCCTTTATTCAAAGTTCCAACCTTGCAATTCATCAGAGAATTCATACTGGAGAGAAACCTTACAGATGTAATGAGTGTGGCAAAGCCTTTAAACGGGGCTCATGCCTCACTACACATCAGATAATCCATACAGGAAAGAAACCACATAAATGTGATGTTTGTGGCAAGGTCTTCAGTCAAACTTCACATCTCGCAAAGCACCGGAGAATTCATACTGGAGAGAAACCATACAGATGTAATGAATGTGGCAAGGTCTTCAGTCAAAATTCACATCTTGCAAGGCATCGGAGAATTCATACTGGAGAGAAACCTTACAAATGTAATGAGTGTGGCAAAGCCTTTAATCTGGTGTCATTACTCACTAGACATCAGATAATTCATACCAGAGAGAAACGTTACCAATGTAATGAATGTGGCAAGGTCTTCAGTCACAACTCATCCCTAGCACGTCATCGGGGAATTCATACTGGAGAGAAACCTTACAAATGTAGTGAGTGTGGCAAAGCTTTTAATTGGTGGTCACTGCTCACTAGACATCAGATAATCCATGTCAGAGAGAAACCATATAAATGTGATGTATGTGGCAAAGTGTTTAGTGAAAGTTCACGCCTTGAAAGACATCTGAGAATTCATACTGGGGAGAAACCTTACAAATGTAATGAGTGTGGCAAGGTCTTCAGCTACAGTGCAAACCTTTCAATTCATAGAAGAATCCATACTGGAGAGAAACCTTTCAAATGTAATGAATGTGGCAAGGTCTTCAGTTACTACTCATGCCTAGCACGTCATCGGAGAATTCATACTGGAGAGAAACCTTACAAATGTAATGATTGTGGCAAAGCCTATAGTGAGCGTTCAAGCCTTACTAAACATCAGGTAATCCATACTGAAGAGAAATCTTACAATTGCAATGAATTTGGCAAGGCTTTTATCCAAAGTTCAAAGCTTGTAAGATATCACAGAAATTTTACTGGGGAGAAACCACACAAATGTAGTGAATGTGGTAAAACTTTTATTCATAGGGCCAGCCTGGTTTACCATCAGAGAAGACATACTGGAGAAATGCCATACAAATGTATAGAATGTGGTAAGGTTTTCAATTCCACTTCAAATCTTGCAAGTCATCGGAGAATTCATACTGGAGAGAAACCTTACAAATGTAATGAATGTGGCAAGGTATTCCGTCATCGCTCACCCCTAGCACGTCACCGGAGTATTCATACTGGAGAGAAACCTTACAAATGTAATGAATGTGGCAAAACCTTTAGAGTGCGTTCAATCCTTGTTAATCATCAGGTAATGCATACTGGAGAGAAACCTTATAAATGTAATGAATGTGGTAAAACTTTTATCCAAAGGTCAAAGCTGGTATACCATCAGAGGAATCATACTGGAGAGAAGCCATACAAATGTACTGAATGTGGAAAGGCCTTTGGACAGTGGTCCTACCTCAATAAACATAAAAGAATTCATTCTGGAGAGAAACCTTATAAATGTAACGAGTGTGGCAAATCCTTTATTAGCCACTCAGGCCTCACTAAACATCAGATAAAACATACTAGAGAGAACCTTCCAAATACACTGAATGTCACAAGGCCTTTAGACATTGTCCTAACTTCTGGGTTCATCAAATAATTCAAACTTAATATACAGCAAATATAGCTTAGTGTTCACTACTTACTAAACATAAGAATATATATCTTGGAAAGAAACCACAGAAATGTATATGTAGCAAGAATTCTACCTGAGGTCAAAACTTGTGGATCTACAGAAAATTCAGAGTTTTACAGATGAAATTGAATGTGGCAAAGCTATTAGCTGTGTTCAATCATTACTTGACATAGGGAGTTCATACTGAAGAGATATCATGTAAATGTGGCGGAGGCTTTGCCCATGCATCACAACTCAGTAGACATCAGAATATACATCTTTGAAAGAAACCACACAAATGTAATGTGCATGGTAAGGCTCTTACCCAAAGATCAAAACTGAAACATCAAGAGTATTTATAAATCATGCAGGATGTCTGGTCTTGGAAAAAAAGAGAGTATTTATATTGGAAAGAATTCTTACAAATGTAATGAATATGGTAACATTTTAAACCAATTCTTACAACAGATGACATATCAGAAATTGTACTGGAAATAACTAAGTCTATTTTGGCAAGATTGACTTGAAACATTACATACTGCAGAACAACTATTAATACAAGTCAAAATATGTTAAAACTCATAATATTATCTAAATCAGAGGAGCAAGAGCATGTGTGGAAATGACCAGTTATCCTGTTTATATTAATAAAATACAGTATTCAATTTGAGGTTTCTTAAAAAGCCTACTTTCCTATTTATGACTTTCACCCTAACGGTTGAAGTCTATTGATATTATACCTTCCTTAGGCACCTTTCATTGTGATCTTTGGGAATGAATCAGTAAGATAAGAGGACCTACTTTATTAGGTGTGGTTCCTTCATGTCCATGTTACCCTGGAACATTGCGGACACCGAATTTTAAAATTCAATATTGTGAATTAAACAGCATCGGGTATGGATGAGAATGTGAATTTATGATGAAGTCATCATGCCTATTGTGTTCAGGGTGTCCTTTTCCAGATAGAGGGCTACTTTGGGTTATAGAAAACAATTGCTCAACCAATTAACCATGAAAGAGCAGGTGAGGACATTTCTAGATGAGGATATTTCATGGGAGGAGAGTGGCAGGTTATTAGCGATATTATGTGGTAAAAATAATGTAGGGCAAATGGTGACCACTTCCATTGAATGACAACTGTTACCTTTGATATCAAAGGTAAATTAAAAGTTAGTATTATTGAAAAGAGCAGTTATCAGAAAGGAGAGTTTAATCCCAAGAACAAGAATGGCATGTTCACAAGTGGGTTTCACATTCAACCACTGGCTTTATATTTTAGTACTGTTTTATTCAGAATGTATCTTGGGTATCATGGCTTAATAAAATATGGTCATTCTTTTTCAGTCTCATTCCCTCTACCAACACAGTTTAATCCCATCTCAGTGTAGGGTACCATTCGACTCTGACATTTGAAGTAATCTGTAACTTGTTTTTCCATGGTGGAATCAGAATCAAACAACATAAATTTTTGTGAATACGGTAGTGTTCACCCCCCCCAACTTATCTGCAGAGTGGTATGTTCCATGCCCCCCCCCATAGATGCCTGAAACTGCAGGGACTGCTGAACTATATACAGTTTCAGTAAAGTTTTGAGGTGTGATAGCAAAACTAGTACAAATCTCTTTTTCTTCCCATTTTCATGGATAGAAGACTCATTCTTACCTTATTTTTATTTTTTGAGACAGTCTCACTTTGTTGTACGGGCTAGAGTGCTGTGACGTCAGCCTAGCTCGCAGCAACCTCAAACTCCTGGGCTCAAGCGATCCTCCTGCCTCAGCCTCCCAAGTAGCTGGGACTACAGGCATGCATCACCATGCCCAGCTAAATTTTTTTCTATATATTTTTAGCTGTCCAAGTAATTTCATTCTATTTTTAGTAGAGACGGGTCTCACTCTTGCTCAGGCTGGTCTCGAACTCCTGAGCTCAAATGATCCACCCGCCTTGACCTCCCAGAGTGCTAGGATTACAGGCATGAGCCGCTACACCAGGCCTTTATTTTTTTTCGAAGATCAAAATGTTAGTTTTATTATTGAGCGTCAGGTGGAGGATGTAGCTTAAAGCTGTGGTCAAGTGGGTTTGCCATTTCTACACTGCAGAATTACAGACTTGGCACCCAGTAACAGGCAGCAACAGACTGTCTCCTGAGGTCTCCTGAGTGACAGAGAGTAGACCAGAAAGCACCTGCAGGCACACTGGTAGATCTCAAGAGAGAAGGGAAGAAATGGTTGAGCTACTTGTGTTCAGTTCCTTCCAAACTCCAGGATCAGATAACTCTTGCCCTTTGGGGGCCAGGTGAAGACAGAGGCCAGGAGTGAAGGACAGCTGAAAGTCCCTCCACATGGAAACACAGGGGTTAACAAGTGTAACCACCTAATGCCCTGTCTAGCTCTGAAGCTATATTCTATAATGGTCTTGTTACTAGAAGGTCACATGACAGAACCAATTTAGGCTATGAATTTGAGTTGCTTTGGATGTATGTGAAGTGTTATAATCAACTGAACCCCAAAAAGGACCTGCAATAGGTTGTCAACCTGTGGTAGGTAATCAGGGCTTCAGCTCCTTGCCTGCATCTGTTTTTTTTTTCTTTAAAGCAGCTTTGATAATTCAAGACTTTAAATCTGTGTGGGCAGTTCACTCAGCCTCTGCCAGACAGGTTTATAAATCCTAACAGATCTGGGCGTTTCCATTTCCCTAGGCACAGAGCCTCTGAGCCTCAGGGAAGGGGACGCAGTGCCAGGTGGCCCCGGGGGATGGTGACAGTCGTGATGTCACCCATAAGCCAGGGCATGGGATTCTTACTCATGGTTTCCCCCAGTGGGCGCAGGGCAGCCCCCGACACCCTTCAGGGCTGGGGCATCACCCCGACAGAAACGCCGAAACTCAAGTTCTTTATGCCTCAGTTTCCTCTGTACGACGGGGCCCGCCGTGTCTGGCAGGGCCGTTGAGAGGCGCACGAGACCCGCAGGCGGCAGCCCCCAGCAGCGGGCCGCGAACGCCCGTCTTCCCCGCGGGGTGTCGCTCTGCAGCAGCCGGCCCTGGCTCCGCGCCCGCCCGCCAGACTCGCCTTACTTCTCAGCAGCCTCAGCATGTGATTTTTTAAAATTTTTCTTATTATGTCAAGAACTTTCCACCTTTTCACTTAAAGGAAGTACTTTATAACTTTCTTGGATGTATCAAAATTGCCAGCACTTTTGTGCTTTGGGGCCGTTATTAAGTAGAATTAAGGGTTACTTGAACACAAGCCCTGCCATATCATGACAGTACAATCAAGGACATGGCCCTAATGTCCTTCGAAGTAACCTGCCAGTTGATTGAGTTAGCTCTTGTGAAATGGTCGTTTTGGACAAAATGACAGATTTAGTAAATAGAAACTAGAGTGTGGTCCAAGAAACTCAAAGACCCTGAAACTAATTTGTCAAAGTGGGGAAGTGGTGCTAACAATCATGGGTGTAGCTAACAGAAAATGTAGGTGTTTGGCATCAGATAAAGTGCTTTTTTAAAAAATTTATTTTACATTTTATAGTGTTATGCTGTTGAGAGTTCTACCAGTCAGTACTATTAAGATAAAAAAACATTAAATTTAGACTTTTGGACTGTAAATTTTTTTTTTTTTTTTGAGTCAGAGTCTCACTCTGTTGCCCAGGCTAGAGTACTATGGCGTCAGCCTAGCTCACAGCAACCTCAGACTCCTGGGCTCAAGTGATCCTCCTGCCTCAGCCTCCCAAGTAGCTGGGACAACAGGCATGCGCCACCATGCCCGGCTAAGTTTTTCTGGATTTTTAGTTGTCCAGCTAATTTATTTCTATTTTTAATAGAGACAGGGTCCTGCTCTTGCTCAGGCTGGTCTCGAACTCCTGAGCTCAAACCATCCTCCTGCCTCAGCCTCCCAGAGTGCTAGGATTACAGGCGGGAGCCACCGCGCCCAGCCTGGACTATAAATTTTTATGTGAAAGAAGTGGCTGGGGAAAGCTGCTCACTGCACAAGGCATAGTTTCGGATGGTATGTGAGAGGTGTAATCAGGTGAAGTCAAGAATGATGAAACAGGACAGACCAGATAACTATTCTCAGGGAAATGGAGCCGTGAAAGGGTCGCTCTTCATTCTTGCCCTCATGGAATCAGATCCTGACTACATTGGCACGTTTGCTGTGGACCAGAGACTACTGAATGCCTTATTTCTTTTCCTATTCTGAATGGGAGGGTTTATTGAAGTTTTCTTTCTTTATTCCACCATGAACATGTTGTGAGTGAGGAGGATGCCACCAGCCTCTGAATCTCATGAGAGTTTCATCAGACTGTCACATGATCCTTTTTTGTGACTGGAAGTCATGTTTAAGTAGGACTTTTCCTTTGATTTTTGAGGGGAAGGGCTTGAGTATATTTTGTGTAAGCAAAAGAGGAACAAATTTCTGATGGAAGCTGCACTGTTAGATATTGTAATATTTTCTACAATTATCACTCTCCCATGAGAAGATTACCGCCTCTGCTCTTTGATATCAGGCTTGGCCACATGACTTGAGGCAACACCTTCCCCTTTGAGAGGATTGTGCTTCCTTGCCCACTTTATGACAGGCTTGGCATTGTGAGTTCCTTGGCCAACCTGGTGTGAGTAGAGATGGCATGCCTTAATGTTAAAAGGAAGTTTTATGAGCCTTCACTTGCCTCTTCTAATGCTCCTTTCTTTCTGCTATGAGAATGGTATGTCCCAGATAGATAGCTGAAATTTTACTGTGTGTCCCAGAATCAAATTGTAGAACCAAGCAAGAGCTGAATAATGCTAGATATAATATTAAGAAGAAATAAATGTTTGTTTTTGAAAGCCAATGATAATTCAGGGATTTTGTTACCACAGTCTAATCTCCATAAAGCTGTTTGGTACACAGTCAATGACCTTTTCTTTTTCCTTACCCACTTTAACCTCCCAAATCCAAGGTTACAGATGGAAGCTCCTTGTCTCCACTCACTCACCTTTGAAATTTCCATTTCAAAAATCCCCTTTCATATTATTGCCCCCATTTCTTCCATTTTATATGTTCTATTTCCATTAGAATATCCATTCCTTTTTAATTAATCTAGAAATATATTACATTTTATTGTCTACCCTCAATAAACTATTCTCACTTATAACTTTAACTGGCTTAATCAAGTATTTTTACATAACATTAAGAAACTTGCCGTCTTTAATTTTGCTGCCTTCATCTGACTAATCCTCAGAGTCAGATGAGATCAGTTATTGATCATAGCTCCCTTACACACAGGAAATTCATATTAATGGGGAAAAAATCAAACAAACAAATGAAGAAAACAATCTAGGCCTGTAGGTTTTGTGTTGAAAGGTTCAGCAGTTCCACAAAAAGATAATCATAATTACCATATGACCCAACAAGTCCACTTGCAGAAATATATCCTAGAGAAGTAAAAACTTGTATTAAAAAATAATCTTGTAAATGATTGTTCATAGCAGCATTTTCCATAGCAATCAAAAAGTCTAAAGAACCCAAAGTTCCATCAAGTGATGGTTAAATGGAGAACCAAACTGGTATATCCAACACTGGTATACTTCTCAGCAATAAAAATTTCTAAGGTAATGATAAACATTATAATATGCATGACCCTTGGAAACATTATGCTAATTGAAAGAATAATCCTATGCACATAGGATCATGTATGGTATGACTTTAGTTATATGAAATGCCCAGAATAGCCAAATCCATAGAGACAGTCACTTGGTGTTTGCCTGGAGCTGGGTGCTAGAGTGGGGAATAAATGGTAAGGAGTAGGCCCGTCAGTGGCTCACACCTGTAATCCTAGCACTCTAGGAGGCCGAGGTGGGAGGATTCATTGAGCTCAGAAGCTGGAGACCAGCCTGAGCAAAAGCAAGAGCAAAACCCTGTCTCTACTAAAAAGAGAAAAATTAGCTGGGTGTTGTGGTAAGCACCTGTAGTCCTAGCTACTCGGGAGGCTGAGGCAAGAGGATCACTTGAGCCCAAGAGTTTGAGGTTGCTGTGAGCTAGGCTGATGCCATGGCACTCTACTCAGGGCAATGGAGTAAGACTATGTCTCAAAAAAAAAAAAAATGCTAAGGAGTATGGAGTATTTTGGGGGGGATTGGGTGATGAAAAATGAAAATACTAGGAGATTAGAGAGTGCTGATGGTTGGACAATTGTAAATATACTAAATCCCACTGAATTGTACACTTAAAAGGTGTGAATTGTATCGTATGTCAATTATATCTCAAGAAAACAAAACTGAAATCTCATCTCTTCATATTGAATTTAGAAAAATTTTGACCTACTGATCCTGGCCTACAAAGCATTGCAGATATGAATTCTGGTTTCCTTTGTAGTAATGAAAGCAATAGATAATAATAGAAGGAAAGGAATTGGAGAGATACATTTTAAGGTATAATTAACATTATGTTTCTAAAATCTCAGTGATGTACATTAGCAACAGGCTCTTGCTTCCATGTGATGAGATCATAGCTCATTATCTTGTATCATTCTGATTCTTTTACTGAACTTCAAATGTAAACGGCCCTCCATCTTTTTTTTTTCAATTTTATTTTAGTTTTTAGAGACAGGGTCTCGCTCTGTCATGCAGGCTGGAATGCAGTAACTGATCGTAGCTCACTGTATCCTCCAACTCCTGTGCTCAAGCAATCCTCATTTCTCAGCCTCCTGAGGAGCTGGGACTATCGGCAGGCACCACCATGCCTGACTTCTCCATCTTCACATTTATAGAATATATACTTTGTATCTGTCATTCTTCTGTACATTTTTTGTCACACATCTGAAAACAACACCTTAATTTATGGATCCTCTACATTTTTCCCTGAAGTAAAGGGGAAGAAATATAAATATAAAAATTCAGTTAAATGTTTTTTAGAAAAATTAATGTTAATTTATTTTAAAAATGAAGTTTTACTACAGTTGAGAAATCATCGAATGTAATGCTTATTACCATAACTTCAAATAGAAATTTTGTAGCCTTTGAAATATTGCTTTTCTGTAAAATTACTGAGTCTCATATATTGTCTGATAAATACACACATTAGTTTTCATAAAACAGTAAAACTATCATAGGCAATTTGCCTAAACAGGATTTCAGAAGAACTTTCAACAATTATGTTGTGTAAGGGGTCCTATGTGTGCACGAAAAAAAGGACACATATAACGTTATTGTCATAAGGAAAGCTGAATTCTTTCCCAGCCAAAATGTCAGGACTTTCGAGAGTTCAAGAGTAAAATACATTCAGCCACCAGCTGAAATAGCTGTTAGGAGAGCGTTAGAGTAAACATTCATTGTTGAATTAAAGAGTCTGAATCCATTCCTTTTCTTTTTGTAGTGACTGGGTCTCACACCCAGGCTGAAGTGCAGTCACCTGATCATAGCTCACTGTTACCTTCAACTCCCAGGTTCAAGTGATCCTCTCACCTCAGCCTCCCAAGTAGCTGGGACTATAGGCATGTGCCAACAGCCTGTTATTTAGGAAAAAAAAATTGTAGAGATGGGGTCTTACTATGTTGCCCAGGCTCGTTTCTTTCTTTTCTTCTTATTCTTTTTTTTTTAATTCCAGCATTTTTTACTTGAGACATAAAGTCATTTAGAATCTAGTTTCATGGCTAATGAAAACCTATTCCAGGCTAGCAACATAGGCTAAAACAAATGCTTGGATTCATGGCCTCTTGGGTAATGAGGAAGTTTAGTTAAGGACCTCCCATTACAACTGTAAATTTTCCTTTATGTAATATGGTCTAAGTAAAACTGAACATAATCAAAGTTACAATTCCTTCATTAGCAAATTAAAAACAAGAGCATGCAGCTGACACCCTGGCCATGATTATCACAACTAATTTCCTCCTTGTAGCAACCCAGCCTGGAATGGTGTTCAGATGTTCCTCTGTGAGAGCAAATTAGGGCTACGTGGGGCTATTCCTGTGGTCACAAGGGGTGCTTGGGCAGCAGCGATCTTATTCCCCCTTGTTGACAGGTAGCCAGAGGCTCAACTAAAGCTGTAGTGCAAACCAGCACTTCATTAGCTCTATTGTCACAGTTCCCTCTTATTCTAATGAAACCATTTTAATTCACACAGGAAGCTCTTCTAATTGATGTCAAGTGAGTGACTTCTACATTCCTCAACATACTACACAAACCTTGCCACAAGCCAGCAGCATCTCCAGGTAGACTTGAGATGTGTTTCCAGCCACTGGCGAGGGCAGAAAGGGAAGTAGCATACCTGCGCTGTCTGCACCTCCCAGGCCTTTTCTTCTCTTTGGTCATTCTCTTTCCAAGTGGTGAAAAGGTTGGACTGGCGCCTGTACTGCTTACAGATGGGCATTGGTGTGTTGGCAGTGGGAGGGATGTTGAACCAAAGTTCCTTCTGGCTGGTGCTTGGAGGCCATGGAATGGAGGAGGAATAGTCGCTTAAAGCCCACCTCCATTTTTTGTCTGGCTATGTCCATGGCGGACACCTGTGGACAACAGACAGCGGAATGGGTTGGAGAATTCTGTATGACTTGCAGGGTCTGATGGACAGCTGCTGCTTCTTCCTTGTGGCAGCAATCTTCTAGGCACTGTACTGAAAGACCCTCTCCACATTCAGCCAGTATGTGGCACACTTCTGGCATTACCGTGTTTCCCAGAAAATAAGACCTACCCATAAAATAAGCCCTAGCAGGATTTCTAAGCATTTGTGCAATATAGGCCCTACCCCGAAAATAAGACTTAGTGATGGGTGCGGCTACGCAGTGCATCTGCACAACTCGTGCATTTTGTCCCAGAGCAGTAAAGAAGATGAGCAGCCCTTCTCATCTGCCCCATGAGAGCTCTATGGCTCGACATGAGAGATTGGGGCCAATGGTTCTAAAGGAAATAGAGTTGCAGGAAATTCAGGATGGAATTCGGGGTTTGGAGACTTATGATGATGTTCCAGAAGAAGATGACTTAATTATATTTGAGTAAATGTAGATTGTTGTACCGTACTTAAAAAAAAAATGACACATCCCCTGAAAATAAGCCCTAGGGTGTCCTCTTGAGGAAAAATAAATATAAGACCCTGTCTTATTTTGGGGGAAACACGGCAGGTGCACTGCTTCAGGTCATTGGAGAGCTTCCTGGCTCTGGCGTTGTTGACCCTCGGGGTAGTGGAACTTATGGCATCCTGGGTTCCCATCAGAACTAGAGGAATCTCACTCGTATTCTGATAGTTGGCCAATCAGCTGTACTAGGGGCAAACTGTGGAAACTCATCTCATCCTCCAAGCTGAAGACAAATATAACAGCATGGCAAACTGCGCCTGGTGTGGAGGGGATTACTCGGGGATCTTTTTGAAACAGATATTCATATACGACCGGTTTGTGTTGTATTGCAGGACCATGAATTTGCACTTTGAATACAGTCCCAGATGTTGAAGCTTCTCTCCCAAGACCCCTTTTTCTTTTAAGTTTTTAAAAGTTTCCACAGAGCATCAAAGACCCCTTTTCAACAGCCTCCCACCTCCACCCCTCTACCCCTGGCACTAAGTTAGAGAAAGCAAGCCCAGCACACCTGAGCTCCTTACTGACAGCCGCACATCTCGACACAAACACTTGTTGGTTCCTTACACTTAGCATAGAGTGGAAAAAGGAATGAAAACTGGACATGTGCTCCCTGACGGACGGACACAGCTGCTGCAGGGCAGGCTTCACCAGCACAGCAGCCGCGCCTTGCAGTTGCTGGCCCAGACACGAGGAGGGTGGGGCATCGGCAGGCGGCCTCTGCGCAAGCGTGAGCATTTGGGATCAAAGAACTGGAAGGGCAAGGCTTGGCAGGCGGGAGGCGGGGGGGCGCATGCATGAGGTTGAGGTCAGACTGGCAGGACCCGTCAGGTTCTCTGCGGCGGTTACTGCCTTAACGATTCCCTTCTGGGATATCAGGCAGGTTTGGAACTGCAGATTGCCCATCTGGGCAGTTACTTCTGAGGGAGTCTGGGCAGAGACGCTGTTAGGGCCTCCAAACCCAGCAAGGTAGAGGAGTAGCACGCCACATGTAGGTTCTGGATGTAGCTGAAATCTGCGATCACAGTCGCATGTCAGGTTGCACGGCTGTGGTGGAAGTCTCAGAGTCATTTGTGGGGAACCGTTTTGGAGTAGAGAGTGGTGGGGACTCCATCCTTTTATATTCGGTGGCCCTCCTGGGACCTTGGTGGTAGTCTGGAAAATATCTAGATTCTAGGAGGTTCTGGCCTCAGTTCCCCTAGGCGGATGCCCCTTGCATCGCGAGCGTGCACGTACCCCAGTGTCTGGAGTAGAAGGAAGAGATGGACTTGAGGGAGATGCGAGACCCATCCCCAGGGAGTTCACTTGGATTGATAGGACTGGTTTGTGCTACAGATTGTGGTTCCAAGTGGGACTTAAATCTGATCTCAGGGCTGTTGTCTGGGTAGAAATAGCATTCTGGCCTGATGGTCCATGGTCGCAGGATTGGTAAGGGACTAGGTTGGGGATGTAGATTCTGGGCCTGAGAAGAGCTGGGATATGCCGGAAGACCTTTGAGCACAGGTTTGGCGAGGGCATGACCTTTAGCAGAACAGTCAATGTTGGCAGGGATTCTGAAGTGGAGTCTGATTTTGCGAGGGGTATAATCATGTGGACTGGGAGAAAAGCACTAGGCTTTCAGAACTCATCATTCAGGTATCAAACTGAGTTCTCAGGTCTAGCCATGACTGGAGTACACATGGCTTGACAGCCTGTGAGCAGATGCTAGAACCTACCTTCTCCGCACTGCAGCCACCTATGCCTGATGAATGTCTTCCCTTCCTCCAGGATTAATCTCTCCAGAGGCACTGGGTTTCAGTGTCAAGAGGTATAGAGCAATGGCTTTGCAATGCCTAGTTATTTTCTTATGGTTTATCATTAGGAGTTCTTCCAAGCACATGCATGAATATGCTTTCACCACAGCTGTTTGAAAGTGAACAAGTGAAGGTATTTAAAAGAGTAACAATAGGCTGGGCACGGTGGCTCACGCCTATAATCCCATGAATCTTGGGAGGCCTGAGGTAGGATTGCTTGAGGTCAGGAGTTCAAGACTAGTCTGCAGGACATAGTCTGACCCCATTTGTACAAAAAATAAATTTAAAAAAGAGGTGACAATACATGTTTGAAAATTTGTGGAGTTAATGAACTGAAGCCTTTGCCCTAAATGCAAATCTGATGGCATCCAAAGGGGTTTCTGACCCATGTTAAGTCATAAATCTGGTTATAACAGGATATTTAGAGATGGTCAGATTAATTTCATTTTTTTGAATATAGTATATGCATTGTAGCTCTGTCAGGCATAGAAAATAATATGCGAGGAGCATGTATATACACATAAAAAGGTCTAGCATAGTTTTCACTGAGTTCTGGTACCACAAGATGCATTTTCCATTTAGTTATAGTTCCTCAATTTTATAAGATACATTGGTTAAGATAAAATTTAAAAGTATAATCAACACAATCACATCAAAAGTTAAAATACTTAGGAATAAATTTAATCAATGATGCGGACAATCTGTTCAATGAAAAGTATAAAACAATGATGAAACAATTAAAAACAAGAACAAATTAAAAAGAAAGATATTTCCTGCTCACAAATTAGAATTAATATTACTAAACTGCACATACTACCCAAAGTGACCCACAGATTCAATGCAATCCCTGCGAAAATTGCAATGGCATTATTAACATAAATAGAAAAAAGTCCTAAAATGTATGTAGAAGTACAAAAGATCCCAAATATCCAAGCAATCTTGAGCAAAAAGAACAATGCTATAGGCATTACTCTACCTGATTTCAAAGTAGTTTATAAAGCTATAGTAATCAAAGCAGTGAGATGTTGGTATAAAAATATAGACAGAACAATGGAACAGAATAGAGATCTCCAAAATAAATTCACCTGTTGCAGCCAACTGATTTTTCAACAAAGTTGCCAAGAACACACACTGGGGAAAGGATAGTCTCTTTAAAAAATGGTTTTTGGATAACTGGATAATCATATGCAGAAGAATTAAATTGCATCCTTACCTCATGTACAAAACTCTACTTAAAGTAGATTAAAGACATAAATGTAAGACCTGGCACTGTAAAACTCCTAGAAGAAAACACAGGGTAAAATCACCATGAAATTGGTCTGGACAATGATTTCTCTGGGGCTGGGTGCAGTGGCTCACACCTGCAATCCTAGCTCTCTGGGAGGCCAAGGCAGGAGAATCACTTGAGATCAGCAGTTCGAGACCAACTTGAGCAAGAGTGAGACCCCCGTCACTACAAAAAATAGAAAAATTAGCCAGGTGCGGTGGCACACACCTGTAATCCCAGCTACTTTGGAGGCTGAGGCAGGATGATTAGCTGAGCCCAGGAGTTGGAAGTTGCTGTGAGCTAGGCTGACGCCACGGCACTCTAGCCTGGATGACAGAGCGAGACTTGGTCTCGAAAAAAAAGAAAAGAAACAAAAAGATTTGTTTGGATATGATCCCCAAAGCACAGGAAACTAAAGCAAAACATAGACAAATATACTGGATCAAAGCACAAAGCGTCTGCACACTAAAGGAAACAATAAACAAGATGTAGTGACAACCTATGGAATAGGAGAAACTCAGTGAGTTCTGTGTGCCCTTCTAGAGATGTATTGAAACTGAGTGCGGTTTTGGAGAGCTCCAAACTTGCAGATGTTGTCAGAAGTCTCGGTGGTCTTTGTGAGTTGTGTTCCCTCTAAGTTCCTAAAAACCCTCACAGTGGGAATGGACAGTGCACCTTGACCAAATTGTTGATTTCTGTCTTGAAAAATCCAAAGAACTGATTTTGATCATGAAATTTTGTATTTCTTCATTAATTATATAACCAATGAATGTTTGTTATTTTTATTGGCAAAAATAAGTGTAGATAATTCTGGTAACCATGCAATGCTGTTGAACTGAGAAGATATTAAAAACATTAGCTTATGTGATAGTTAAGAGAATGATAGACTTTGCCAGTTAAACCATCCGATGCTGAGGTCTTTATTTGTGAGGAGCTATTATAAATGCCTTTCTTCTAGAAATAGTGTTTTAGTTTAGACTTCTATTACCGCTAGGATCAATATTGGCAAAGTACATATTTCTAAAATATTTCCATATCATCCTTTCCAAATTAATTTGTGTTTAATTGTACAAACTACTCCAATGGCATCTACTGTATATTATTGACATCATGTTTTTCCTTTTACCTCACTAGACACCCTTCTCAGGAACGCTGGCTCTGTTTATTTGCTGACTACTTGAAAATGGTACAGCTTAGGCATCTGGAAGTTAAGAATGAACTTGATTTTGGATAGAAAAGCTCAGGAAAGTGGGGCATCCAGTGAGACACACAAACCTCTCTGCATGTCCCTCATGGATCAGATCTCAGTATTTCCTGCTCCTTCCACATGAGGCCCTGTGTGCCTCTAGGGATCGTGAAAAAGTAAGACTCTCCCAATACTTCAACAGTTTTCTTGAAGATACTCACAAGTGACTTGTGATTGGTTTTGCTAATTAGCAATTGTGAAAGAGGTTTTCAGAAATGTTCTCAGCTCCCTAAGCCTGCACTGTCATTGCTGCTAAAGGTGAAATGATAATTGCAGTTCTGAGGGCAGATGAGGTCATGTCATCACAGAGGTTTATTTCAGGGCTCGCTGCCTCCCTCCCTCATTTACTGGCTTCCACGTCGTTCCACAGAGCCACCACCCTGAGAGAGGGAAGCAGTCCAGTGAGTACGTTCTATTTCACAGTGAGACGCAGAGTCTGCAAGAAAAGGAAGGCTGAGTAAGTGCCCATAGATGGAAAAGGGATTCCTTTAGGGTAGAAACAGATAGAGTGGCAATGCCAGACAAGGAGGAGGAGTAATTGCTTAGCTATGAGCTAACTTGGTAAATAGAGAAGGGTTCCAGACCCCATTCCAATCCCTGATGGCTCCTAGAATAATGTAATAAAACTCTCACTGATGATGATTGTTAGTGAACAATTCAAGGGATAATGACATGTGATGATGTCATTTTAAAAGTGCGTAAGGATTGTAATAATGAAATAAATCTGATCTTATCTTACAGACTTACGAATCACAGACTAAATTTGTAGTAGTATTATTATAAGTCTGTTTACAATGCATTCATGATTATAATAAAGGTTAGAATGGATCTAGAATAATTAATCCTGTGCAGAAATCAGGATCTGAATTTGTTTCTGGAATGAAAAACATTTTTATTTAAATATAGGTTTATGATCCCCTTAATGGAGATAGCAAATATGTCTCCACCGAAACAGCTGTGGTCTGATGATGATGGTGAGATTGCATTTCCTCATGCAGTCAGGAATACATTTAAGGGAAATGTAACATTATCATTATGGATATTAGGCAACAGTTGCCAGGACCAAATGTATCTGTGTCACTTCCTCTAGTTAAATGAAATTCAAACATCAATCCCACACTCAAGATACATTTTCCTATTATTTGAATTTATACATTGCACAAGATTTCATTTTCTACAGATTCTGTCTTTTGTATTTTAATACCTTTCACAAATCTCACATTATTACTTACAGTTACACTTAACCTAGGTATTAATATTAGTAACAGATAAGCATTTAGCCTGAAATTAGTAATAACTTAGCTTCTATCCTACACTAGTATATCACATATTAGTGTTTTATGTTTCATAGGTTAAGAATAAATAATTGTCCCTAATTGCTCAATAATTTCTTTGGTAGATATCGCTATATTTTTATTCCTGGAATGACAGCAAATGAATGTTTCTGCTGCCAAACTAATATTGAGTCAATCTTTCATTCAATAAATCCAACTTGCACATGGGGCAATTTCTTGTAGGATTATACTGCAGTAGTGTATCACATTTTATTAGGATCTCTGAGGCTTTATTCAGATTTGATATTGGCTTATATAATAAAATTTTACACCAAAACTGAAACTTATTACAACCAAAATTATACTATAAAATACCAATAAAGTAAAATAAAATAGCAAGTTATAAAAACAAACTACATATAGGTCTAGATTATTTTAAAACATAGCTGATATAACTTGTTAGTGTAGCACAGTGCTTAGGGCACTGTCTTTGTACCCAGCAAAACCAGGTTCAAATCTCTACTCTGTGCCTACCTAGCATGTGAATTTAGACAAATAACTTAACCTCTCAGTTTCTAAAATCTCGATGTCTTGACATGAAAATAATCCCACTGTCCACATCATATAGTTCTGAAAATCAGAGAAGGTACCCTAAGTACAGCATTACAGCAGTAATTCATGCAATGTAAATACTATTTGAGGAATATGCATTCAATACTGGCAAGCCTTTTTAAAAGTATAAGCTTAAGTAAATATCTTAGAGTATTGGGTTTCATTGATATAAATGTAGCCCACACTGCATGTCCCTCTGGCTCTGACAATATCAGTCAGTGGAAACTAGCAAAGTGACCTCCAGATATTTGGCAATAAGAATGGTCCACATATATCAGACTATAGTTAGAATCCTGGGCATTTTCTTTCTTCTTCACTGTTCTCTCTTCCTTTACAGCATTGAACGCAGGTTAAGTTCCATATATTTAATTCAAGCATCTGATAATAGCTATTTCTTGGTCACTCTCTGTGAAGTTGTCCCTAAGACAATGGCAGCTCTTAGTTTGAAGTGTTTACTCAAACACTTTGGATGTGAATTTGTTTTCTATCCTTGGAGAGATGTTGGGTATGTTCACAGGTATCATCTTGCTCTTGAGTGTCCCCATCACTTGGATAAGCTCCAAGAACTCCAGGTGGGTAGAACTGAAAATAAAAGCTCTGAAATACATTTAAGTTTTTCCTTTCCCTCTACTAGACTTTGTAACGTTGGTAAGGATAATTTTTCCATGTGTATGGTTGTCAAACGGAACAGAAAAACAACAGAAAGGAAAAAAATTTAGGATAATGTTCTACCGAACTTCATGACAAAATCACAACTCACAATATGCAGCCTTGTTCTTACTCTCTGGTGTTTAAAGTTTGGTCTCATGAACTGTGCCTGCGGCTACATAAGTTTCATCCTGTACAGACACAAGCAACAGGTCAAACACATTCAAAAGAACAAACTTTCCCCCAGCCACTTATTCCAACTTCATTTATTTATTTATTTATTTTGTTTGTTTGTTTGTTTGAGACAGAGTTTCACTTTGTTGCCCAGGCTAGAGTGAGTGCCATGGCATCAGCCTAGCTCACAGCAACCTCAAACTCCTGGGCTCAAGTGATCCTCCTGCCTCAGCCTCCCGAGTAGCTGGGACTACAGGCATGCGCCACCATGCCTGGCTAATTTTTTCTATATATATTAGTTGGACAATTAATTTCTTTCTATTTATAGTAGAGATGGGGTCTCACTCTTGCTCAGGCTGGTTTTGAACCCCTGACCTCGAGCAATCCGCCCGCCTTGGCCTCCCAGAGAGCTAGGATTGCAGGCGTGAGCCACCACGCCGGGCCCCAACTTTATTTTTTTTGGTGAAATGTACTGTTTTACTTAAAGAAACATACACAAGTTATCAGTGCATAGCTCAGAAAAATTTCACAAACAAAGCACCCTCTGTATGCAACACCTAGATCAAGAAACAGAATATTGGCCAGGCTCAATGCCTCATGCCTATAATCCTAGCTCTCTGGGAGATGAAGGCAGGAGGATTGCTTGCAATCAGGACTTGGAGATCAGCCTGAGCCAAAGTGAGACCCAGTCTCTATGAAAAATGAAAAATTAGCTAGGTGTGGTGGCGTGCACGTGTAGCCCCAGCTACTATGGAGGCTGAGGCAGGAGGATGTCTTGAACCCAGGAGTTTGAGGTTGCTGTGAGCTATGATGGTGCCACTGCACTCAAGCCTAGGTGACAAACCGAGACTATGTCTCATTAAAAAAAGAAAAGAGTCAGACTATTAACAGCCCCCTAAAAGTCTCTCATGTCCTCTCTAAGTCACTGCCCCCAGGAGTGTAGTTCTGTTGCGTATATTTGTAGGAGTAGAATTGTTGGGACATATGTTTACATCTATTCTAACATTTAAGAGATTAGATCACCTTTGCCTGATTTGTACTTTATATAAATGGAATTATACAGCAAGAATTATTTTATATTTGCTTTTTTTGATTCTATATAATTTTCATGAAAGTATTGATTGTATTCACTAGCATTGCTGTATAGGCAATGGATATCAAACAAGTAAAGAGTCATTCTACTGTTAATGGGCTTGTGGGTGGTCTGCAGTTTGGGGCTATTATGACTAGTGCTGGTATATAAATTCCAGAATTTATCTTTTGATTTTATATCTTTTGATTTATATATATATATATTTCTCTGGGGTAGATTCATAAGAGTGGAATTGTTGGGACATATGTGTATATCTGTTAAGCTTAAATAAGTACTACCAGTTTTCCAAAATGTTTCTGCCAGTTTTAACATCCATCAGCTGTGTATGAGATTCCTGGTGTATCCTCATGTTTGCCAAAATGTAGTATTTCTCACCATTTCTATTTTAGATTTCATGTCGGTGTAACATTGATACCAGGTTGGTGTTATTTGAATTTTCATGGTTACTAAGGACATTAACATTTTTTCATATGTATTACTCATTGAATAATGTATGTTTTTTGAAGTTCCTGTTGGAATGTTTTGCATATATTTTATTCTATTGTGTGATCAGTAAGTGTTCCTTGTGCTACATTCGTCTTTTCCTCTTTCCCCAATCTCTAGTGTCTGTGTTTTAATGAGAGCCAGCTCTTAATTTAATATGATCTAATTTGTCATTCACCCATATAGTTAATGTATTTTTTTTTTGCTGTTTAAGAAACATTTTACTATTCTAAGACCACAAAAATATTCCTTTTGTTCTAAAAAAATTTATTACTTATCATTAAAATTTAAATTGGCGATCCATTCAGAATTGATTTGTTGTGTTGTGTGGGAAGTGATTGAGATTCTCACTCTCTCTCTCATGACTAGCAAAATCAATTTATTCTGAAAACACTGGATTATGCTTTCTTGCCATTTGCTCTCCCTTTTCATTGCTTCTCCCAGGTTAACAACACTTTATCCATCGTGCTGACTTCCATGAAATGTACTGGGAATTCTCTCCATCTCTACACACATCTTGGTGTCTTTGCCAATGAAGCACATGATGAAAGTTAATCTTGCTATCAAAAAATTTCAGTGAGGCTTTTGTTCATAGGAATGATTGTTGCCAAAATTTAAAGGAAAATGCACTGAACGATAGAATGGCCTCCAGGGATTTGGCAATAGGAATAATCTTATCACAGAGTATAGCTGGAATACTGGGCAATTTCTCTCTTCTTTCCCATTACCTCTTCCTTTACTACACTAAAGGCAGGTTGAATTCCACACATTTGATTCTCAAGCAGCTGATTATAGCCAATTCCTTGGTCATTCTCTTTCCAGGAATTGCTACAACAATGGCAGCTTTTGGGCTAAAACATTTCTTGAATGATATTGGATGCAAACTTCTTTTGTACGTTCAGAGAGTGGGCAGGGGGATGTCCATTGGCACCACCTGCCTCTTGAGTGTCTTCCAGGCCATCATGATCAGCCCCATGAACTCCAGGTGGCGGGATCTAAAAATAAAAGCCTCAAAATACATTGGCTACACCATTCTTTTCTGCTGGATCCTGTACATATTGTCAAATTTCATTTTTCCTGTGTATACATTGGTCAAATGGAACAGCAAAAACAGCACAAAGAAAAAAGATTTTGGATACTGTTCTACTCTAGGTTGTGACAAAATATTGGACTTATTATATGCAGTATTATTTGTATTTCCCGAAGTTTTGTTTTCTGTACTCATAATCTTGTCCAGTGGCTCCATCATTTTCATTTTGTATAGGCACAAGCAGCGGGTCCAACACATTCACAGGACTAATGGGTCCTATAGATTTTCCCCTGAATCCAGAGCCACCGAAAGTATCCTTGTCCTTGTGAGCACCTTTGTGTCTTTTCATACCCTCTCCTCCATCTTTTCTGCTTGTCTTGCTCTATTTTATAATCCCAGTTGGTGGCTGGTGAATACTACAGCTCTAATGTCTGTGTGTTTTCCCACTGTTAGTCCCTTTGTTCTCATGAGCCGTGACTCCACGATATCCAGACTCTGTTTTCTCTGGGTGAGGAACAAAAAATTCCCTAACCTTATTTAAAATATGCAAACTCTGTTTTTGCACAAAGATCAGTTGTTTATTTCTCGTCACCCTTGAAATGTCAATAGAGAAATTTATGGAAAAGGGACATATCTTTCTTAGGCAAACCATAATGGGTATTGGGATCTTCAGGTAGTTAATTGTGGGATCTGCATGTGTATGAGGTAGCTGAGTAAAGCAGGTTGCCCTCATTCTAATCCATAGTACCCCAGTTATAGTAATCTTAATAAAATGCTTCTTAAAGCAAATTAAATGAATTTGGTTCTGGCTTCTCTGAAACAGGAAATAGATTTCCTTTTCTTGTCTTATTGCATTAGCTAGGACTTCCATTACAATGTTACAAAGGAGTAGTGATAATGGACATTCTTGTTACTGAATTGTATACTTTAAGAGCTAATATTATGGTATATAAATTTCATGTCAATAAAACAAACAAAATCCTTTAATGGCTGTACACTGAACTTAAAAAAAAATCTGATCTTCTGACTCTGTCCTACAAGGCATTGGAGATGTGAGTTCTAGTATCCATTACAATAATAGAGGCAAAAGATGGGGATGATTATGGCAATGATAATGAAAGAAGAGAAACTGGAAATAATTCTAAGGTAAAATTAATCCATCATGTTCTCCAAATCTTAGAATTATGGGGCATTAAACTGTCTACCTAGTTTCACCATACTGGATTGGTTCCTCATCTTGTATTGCTCCAGTTCTTTTTTTTTTTTTTTGAGACAGAGTCTCACTTTGTTGCCCAGGCTAGAGTGAGTGCCATGGCGTCAGCCTATCTCATAGCAACCTCAAACTCCTGGGCTCAAGCGATCCTTTTGCCTCAGCCTCTCGAGTAGCTGCGACTACAGGCATGCGCCATCATGCCTGGCTAATTTTTTCTATATATATTAGTTGGCCAATTAATTTCTTTCTATTTATAGTAGAGACACAGTCTCACTCTTGCTCAGGTTGGTTTTGAACTCCTGAGCTCAAACGATCAGCCTGCGTTGGCCTCCCAGAGAGCTAGGATTAAAGGTGTGAGCCACCACCCCCAGCCCCCAGTTCTTTTTAGTAGAGATGGTGTCTCACTCTTGCTCAAGTTGGTCTAGAACACTTGACCTCAAGTGATCCTCCCACTTCGGCCTCCCAAAGTGCTAGGATTCCAAGTGTGAGCCACCGCTCCAGGACTTTTTTTACTTAATAGCTTTTTTGAGGTATAATTGATATACAAAAGAAAACTGCACATACTTAGTGCATCCTCCTTCTACTCCATGTGTCTGTGAGCTGATAAGCCTAGGTGCTGTTTTGTTTGGGATCAGAGAAAGACCAAACCACTTGCAGGACCTTATCCCAGGCCCATCTCCTAAGCACCACACATACCCAAATCAAGTCACTTTTCCTTGCTTTCTGGTGTGAGAAAACAAAAGAACTTTTATGTGAGAACTTTGAAATTATCAAGACTTTTCAATTATCTAAAAATTGTCCCCCCTTTTTGCCTTTAAATACCTGCCACATTCATTATATTTTTAAAATTTCTACTCAGTATAAATTCTCTAGTGAATCCTGAGAGTAGACCTCTACCTAAAGGACTTGCCACACTCAATATAGTTGGATAGTTTGTCTCCAGAATTAATTCTCTCACGATTCCAAACATGTAAATATTGGGTAAAATTGTTGTCACATTTGGTACACTTTTATGTTTCTCTTCAGTATGACTTCTCCAGTGATGCCAAAGGTCTGAACACTTGATAAAAACCTTATCACATTCATTACATTTGTGTTGTTTATTTCCATTATAAATTTTATAATTACTTGCAAATATTACAGGAGTTTTGATAAAAGACCTCGCCACATTACACATATACATACATACATATATGTGGTTTCTCTCTGGTATGGCTTTTCTGAAGTCTAATGAGGATTGAGAACTGCCTAAATGCTTTTCCATACTCATTACACTTATCAGGTCTTTCCTCAGAATAAATTCTCTGGTAACTAGTGTGAACTGAATATTGTCAAAAGGTCTTCTACATTCAATGGTGTTTTATGCTACTGTGTGAGCAATCAGTGATAAACATCTTCCCATATGTATTACAAATGTTGGTTTTGACACTAGGCAAAAAATCATTCAAAGAGTGAAACTGAGAAACAAGTTTTAATATGCTTCTCAACTTGATTACAGTGATACCTTTCTCTTCAATTTCAGATCTCTGCAGTTCAGCCAGATGTGGCTGACAATTTTATCAAATTCTATTTTCAAAACATTTCATATTCTGTATGGACCATGTCATTTTTATTTTTCACAAGTTTCTTATAAATGACTTCCGATGTTTGAAATATTGATGTATACTTTTTCTTACAGAAACACTCTGCTTGAAAGGTAAGTTAATACAGGATTTGCTGTCTTGTTGATACTTCCTTATAGGGAAATTTTTATCTTCCATAAGCATTCCCTTGTAATTGCTTTGTTCATATCCACACTTGCTCTCAAATTCATACACCTGTTTTCCTAGACTTCCTTGAAATCTAAATTCTCAATGCAATGGCTTTCATGTGTTTCCAGTTGTATAATTTACCTTTGCTCTCTTATAAGAATTCTTCATCAAAAATATTACAGAGATATCTAAAATATGTAAAGAACTATAGGCTTTGTATTGACTTGAGTTAGAAGATGAATATTACACTAAAAGTCATACTTATATTGTAGAGATGAAATGTTCTTAAATAAAGTTTACAGATGTTTAGAAATACAAAGTGAATAGATTTTTAAATAAGAAATGATTATATATATTTCAAATTACTTTAAGGGAAGCCTAGTTTCAAATATCCTGTAAACAAACCACTCACACTATGTAGACTTAAAAAAGCTCTGAAAGAAAGAATATTTTTCCATCAGTGCTGGAACAACAGCTGGCAATAGACAAATGCATGACTCATATTTTAAGACAAACAGATATTGTCCAAATGCATATTTAGTGCATAATATTGCATGCAATAATTACTAAAGCACAATGTTATAGAAAGTAATGACAAATCATTCTTAAAACCTTGTTTAAGGAATAATTTGTCCCTGAGGGCAGATCAGGAAAAACAAAACAAAAAAACTTTATTGAGTCAGATAAACACATGAGAGTTAAAAAGTGTAAAACTAAAATAATAATAGAAAAATCAGAAAGAATTTAATAAAATTCTGTTGGAAGAATAACAAAATATTTTTCTGAATAGTTGTTATAAAACTATATCCATGCAGAATAGGCATTTTGCAACATTAATACTTGCTACCCTGTGGTCGTATTCCATAATAGATACTGAAAACCAACATCTGTAAATTATAATCATTTTAGTCATCCAAAAATAAAACATTTTAGTCATCCAAAAAAATATCCAATGGGTAAATAACAAGTAACCACAATTATGAAAAATATAGATTGTAGAATTCTAATAATTTCTCCCTTAAGCACAAGATAAAACACTTATATGCCAGAAGGGGCATACAATATGAGAATTGGGAGGGGAGGGGAATCGAAATGGCGGATGAGAAACAGCGCCAGGCAGAGTGTCTCTACAGAAAAGACAGATTCTAGCAGAAATTAGAAGAAAGAAGCAAGAAGGCGAGCCTACATCGGACGAGGGTTGGAAGGAGGAGTACCTGAGACCACGGGAGACTCCACAGGAGGAGGTCGCAGAGGAGAACTGGAGGCTGGAACCGCCGGAGCAGCCCAGAGACCAGCGGGCAGGGGAGGTGGATCCGCCGTTTCCCCTCCCCTGCATCTCGGACTGCTGGTGGGCTCCCCAGCGAGTGGAGAGACCTGCGGACACCAGCCAAGCGACGGCCGCCACCAGTGAGCGGTAAGCCAGTAGTGGACGCAGCACCAGGCTCCCAACTCCCTCGGGCACCTCCGTGTGCACAGACCCGAGCCGCGCGGCAGATGCCATATTGCCTCCTCCTCCCCTCCCCCGACCTTACCCTCGGCTGCCCAGAGAGACAATACAGCCATCAGACGGAGGCACCTACAGGGAACGGGACCTTCCCTTTTGCGGCCCTACAGATGACTAAGGGGAACTCAGACTGTAAGCTCCCTACACGCCAGCCCTCCCAGGTGCTGCTGGCACAGTGAGCCCAGGAGAACGGGGCAGACCTTGAGGCTTAGAGACATAGACCCAGCTCGGGCTCCCTGTGGGCGAATTGGGACTGGCACTTCTCTCCCTGGTGGGGATATAGTTTGAACTCTGAGGCCCAGAGGTCAGACCTGCAGAACACATCCTGTGCACCGAGGTCTCACATTGCCCGGGGCACAGAAGGGATATACGTGAACAGCCTACTGAGGTGTGTGTGCCTTCAGGGGCAGATCAGCGTCCTAGAGGGCAACCCTCCTCCCAAAAGGAGGCCATGCGCCCAGTCCAGGTGGCATTCCTGCACAGGGAACCCCACCGCCAGCATCACACTCCAGGGAGGCCTGGTGGCATGTGGTCTGGCCTGCTGGCAAAGGCCCAGGAGTAGCCGCAGAGTTGGGGAGGGTGGAAAGAAGCGAGGCCCACTCCAGACTGCAGGTCTCAGACAGCTCCACCCCACACACAGACTTACTGGCTGAGCGGGGCCATTCCAGCCCCTCCCTGATAGCTTTTCCTGGAAGCAGAGAACAGAACTTTGACCCCTGCTAACGGCATTGGTGGTGCCTGAGGGCAGGCTTACCCAACCCAGCTCCGCCCAAACTCTCTCCTACACCAGCCCTCACTGAGGGGGAGAAAAGGACACACCTGGAAGTCCCAGGGCCACACCGACCACCTGAGGCACTAGAGTGCCGCTCTACAGGAACAATAGCTGATAACAGGACACAAAAACAACAGCGTAGCCTGTTTCTCCAAGCAAGCGCCATCTACTTACACAGAGGACATCCTGCACAGCCTTTTCACGGCACCTACTGACTCATTATACAGGGACTGGTAGAATCTCACCCACAGACACCACCTACCCGCTCAGAAACTAAACAAGGAGTGTGAATACCCAAACAAAAACCTAAAGAAAAGAAACAACAACTGATCGACACGGGAAGAAATCAGCGAAGGAACTCAGGAAATATGAAGAACCAAAAGGAAAACACACCCCCAAAGAGGAGCACCAGCCCCCTAGAAATGGACACCAAACAAAATCAGGCAACCAAAATGACAGAAGAGGAATTTCATATGTGGATCATAAGAACACTCACCGACCTGCAAGAACAACTCAATAACCAACACAAATAAACCACAAAAAGCCTCCAGGACCTAGAACAAAAGTTCACTAAAGAAATAGACACAATGAAGAAAAGTTTAACTGAACTCCTGGAAATGAAGAACCAATTCAGGGAACTACAAAATACAGTGGAAAGTCTCAAGAACAGGGTAGATCAAACAGAAGAAAGAATCTCAGAGATTGAAGATAACACCCTCCAACAAAATAAAACAGTCACAGAGATAGAGCAGAGAAATAAGAGAAAAAGAGCAAAGCCTACAAGAGTTTTGGGATTATGTGAAAAAACCTAATGTGAGGGTCATAGAGTTACCAGAAGGGGAAGAAGACAATACTCAAGGGTTGGACAAGCTACTTGAAGATATAATAGAGGAAAATCTCCCAGACCTTGCTCAAAATCTCAATATAGAAGTTCAAGAAGCTCAGAGGACCCCTGGGAGATTCAATGCAAACAGGAGGACATCACGACATGCAGTCATCAGACTGACCAAAATATCCACAAAAGAGGCCCTTCTAAGAGTTGTAAGATGAAAGAAGCAAGTAACATACAAGGGAAAGCCAATTTGAATAACACTAGACTTCTCTACTGAGACTTTACAAGCAAGGAGAGACTGGGGCTCCATTCTCACTCTTCTGAAACAAAACAATGCCCAGCCTAGAATCTTATTCCCTGCAAAACTAAGCTTCATATATGAAGGAGAAATAAAGACATTTTCCGACAAGCAAAGTCTCAGAGAATTCACCAAGACAAGACCAGCCCTACAAGAAGTATTCAAAACAGTATTACACACGGAACACCATAATAAAAACTCACGAATATAAAAACAACCAAAACCCAAAGATTAAAGGCCAGATAATACAATGGCTCAAGAGAGAAATCAAAGCAACAACATCCAACCCAACAGAATGAACAATAATCTACCTTACCTGTCAGTTCTCTCAATAAATGTGAATGGCTTAAACTCTCACCTAAAGAGAATTAGGCTGGCTGAATGGATAAGAAAATACAGGCCAAGTATATGCTGTCTTCAGGAAACACATCTAACCTGCAAGGATGCATATAGACTAAAAGTAAAAGGGTGGAGATCAGTATTCCAGGCAAGTGGAAGCCAAAAGAAGGCTGGCGTGGCAGTTCTAATTTCAGACGATTTAGTTTTTAAACCAAGAAAAGTAGTGAAAGACAAAGAGGGTCATTATATAATGGTGAAGAGCACAGTTCTACAAGAAGAGATAACAATTTTAAACATATATGCACCCAATTTAGGTGCACTAAGATTCATAAAGCAAACCTTACTGGATCTAAGCAAATGGATTAATAGCAACTCCATAATCACCAGAGATTTCAACACCCCACTGATGACACAAGACAGATCTTCCAAACAGAAAATTAATAAAGAAATAATGGACTTAAACAAAACTCTAGAACAATTGGGTCTGACTGACATTTACAGAACATTCTACCCAAAATCCACTGAATATACGTTCTTCTCATCAGGTCACAGGATATTCTCTAAGATTGACCATATCCTAGGACACAAAGTAAACCTCAAGAAATTTAAAAATTAGAAATCATACCATGTATCTTCTCAGATAACAGTGGAATAAAAGTAGAAATCAACCGTAACAGAAACTCACATTTCTACACAAAAACGTGGAAATTAAACAACCTCCTACTAAATGATTACTTCATAAATGAAGAAATCAAGATGGAAATAAAAAAATTCTACGAAGAAAATGACAATGGAAAGACAAGTTATCAAATCCTCTGGGACACAGCTAAAGCAGTTCTGAGAGGAAAGTTTACCTCCATAAATTCCTATAACCAAAAGACAAAAAGATCACAAATAGACAATCTAATGAAATGACTCAAAGTGCTGGAAAAAGAAGAACAGACCAACCCCAAACCCAGCAGAAGAAGTGAAATAAACAAGATCAAATCAGAACTAAATGAAATTGAAAACAGGTAAGCTATTCAGGACATTAATAATACAAAAAGTTAGTTCTTTGAAAAAATAAACAAAATTGACACGCCACTGGCTAAGCTAAGGAAAAGCAGAAAAGAGAAATCTCTAATAAGCTCCATCAGGAACAAAAAAGGAGATATCACAACTGATCCCAAAGAGATACAAGATATAATTTATGAGTACTACAAAAATTTTTATGCACACAAACTGGAAAATGTGGAGGAAATGGACAAATTTCTAGAAACACACAGCCTCCCTAGGCTCAACCAGGAAGAAATAGATTCCCTGAACAGACCAATCTCAACAGCTGAAATAGAAACAGCAATTAAAAATCTCCCTAAAAAGAAAAGTCCTGGTCCAGATGTTTTCACACCCGAATTTTACCACACTTACAAAGAAGAACTAATACCTATCTTGCAAAAACTATTCCACAACATCGAGAAGAATGGAAACCTCCCCGACACCTTTTATGAAGTGAATATTACTCTGATACCAAAACCAGGAAAGGATGCAACAAAAAAAGAAAACTACAGACCAATATCCCTAATGAATATAGATGCAATCATTTTCAACAAAATCTTAGCCAGCTGAATCCAGACGCTTATCAAAAAAATAATCCATCATGACCAAGTGGTCTTCATCCCAGGGATGCAGGGATGGTTCAACATACGTAAATCTATAAATGCAATTCACCACATAAACAGAAGCAAAAACAAAGACCACATGATTCTTTCAATAGATGCAGAAAAAGGTTTTGACAAAATTCAACACCCTTTCATGATATGAACACTTAATAAAATAGGCATAGAAGGAACATGCCTAAAACTGATACAAGCCATATATGACAGACCCATAGCCAACATCATACTGAATGGGGAAAAATTGAAAGCATTCCCACTTAGAACTGGAACCAGACAAGGCTGCCCACTATCTCCACTTCTATTCAACATAGTGCTGGAAGTCCTGGCTACAGCAATCAGACAGGAAAGTGGAATTAAAGGTATCCAAATAGGGGCAGAAGAGATCAAACTTTCACTGTTTGCTGATGATATGGTATTATATTTAGAAAACCCCAAAGATTCAACCAAGAAACTCCTGGAACTGATAAATGAATTAAGTAAAGTCTCAGGATACAAAATCAAAACACAGAAATCAGAGGCATTCATATACTCCAACAACAATCAAATTGAGAACCAAATTAAAGACTCAATTCCCTTCACAATAGCAACAAAGAAATTAAAGTACCTAGGAATATACTTAACCAAGGAGGTAAAAGACCTCTATAGGGAGAACTATGAAACACTGAGGAAGGAAATAGCAGAGGATGTAAACAGATGGAAATCCATTCCATGTTCGTGGATCGTCAGACTCAACATCATTAAAATGTCTATACTACCCCAACTAATCTACAGATTCAATGCAATACCTATTAAAATCCCATCAGCATTCTTCACAAATATAGAAAAAATAATTTTATGCTTCGTATGGAACCAAAGAAGACCCCGAATATCAAGAGCAATTCTAGGCAACAAAAACAAAATGGGAGGCATTAATATGCCAGATATCAACCTATACTACAAAGCTGTAGTAATTAAAACAATCTGGTATTGGCAAAAAAATAGAAATATTCACCAGTGGAACAGATCTGAGAATCCTGGTATAAAACCATCCTCATATAGCCATCTAATCTTTGACAAAGCAGACAAAAACATATGCTGGGGAAAAGAATCCCTTTTCAATAAATGGTGCTGGGAAAACTGGATAGCCACTTGTAGAAGGCTAAAGCAGGACCCACACCTTTCACCTCTCAAAAAAATCAACTCACGCTGGATAACAGACTTAAACCAAAGGTATGAAACTATTAGAATTCTAGAGGAAAATGTAGGAAATACTCTCCTAGACATCGGCCTAGGCAAAGAGTTTATGAAGAAGTCGCAAAAGGCAATCACAGCAGAAACAAAAATAAATAAATGGGACATGATCAAACTAAAAAGCTTCTGCACAGCCAAAGAAACAGTCATGAAAGTAAACAGACAGCGTACAGAATGGGAGAAAATTTTTGCATCCTATGTATCTGATAAGGGGCTGATAACTAGAATATACTTAGAACCCATGAAAATCAGCAAGAAAAAAAATCAATTAACCCTATTAATAAGTAGGCAAAGAACCTGAACAGAAACTTTTCTAGAGAAGACAGAAGAATGGCCAACAAACATATGAAAAAATGCTCACCATCTCTAATCATCAGGGAAATGCAAATCAAAACCACTATGAGATATCACTTAACTTCAGTGAGAATGGCCTTTATCAAAAAGTCTCCAAATAACAAATTCTGGCGTGGATGTGGAGAGAAAGGAACACACCTACACTGCTGGTGGGACTGCAAAGTAGTTCAACCTCTGTGGAAAACAATATGGAGATACCTTAAAGCGATACAAGTGAATCTACCATTTGATCCAGCAATCCCATTACTGGGCATCTACCCAAAAGATCCAATGACACTCTACAAAAAAGACACCTGTACTCGAATGTTTATAGCAGCACAATTCATAATTGCAAGGCTGTGGAAACAGCCCAAGTGCCCATCAATCCAAGAATGGATTAGTAAAATGTGGTATATGTATACCATGGAGTACTCTTCAGCTCTAAGCAACAATGGTGATATAGCACCTTATATTTTCCTGGTTAGAGCTGGAACCCATACTACTAAGTGAAGTATCCCAAGAATGGAAAAACAAGCACCACATATACTCACCAGCAAACTTGTATTAACTGAGCAGCACCTAAGTGGACACATAGGTACTACAGTAATAGGGTATTGGGCAGGGGTGAGGGGGGCGAGTATATACATACATAATGAGTGAGATGTGCACCATCTGGGGGACGGTCATGCTGGAAACTCAGACTTGTGCGGGGAGGGGGGAAAAGGGCATTTATTGAAACCTTAAAATCTGTACCCCCATAATATGCCGAAATAAATAAATATATATATATATATATATGAGAATTGTAAAATATGTTGAAGAAAACTGCCGCATAGCCCTAGAAATGTAAATCACACACATACATGCCCACTGAATTTTGTAATACCAGTTTCAGGTAAATACATAGTTTTATAAAGATTGAAAATTGGGTAAAGGTGACATCCTGAACATTGTGGTTTAGGGAACTCCAAAAGTGTGTCCATCCATAAAAGAGCAAATAAATTGGAAAGAAAAGCATCAGAATTAACTTGATCAGAATGTTGTAAACTAAACAATTGTTTACAGGAAACACAAAAAAACTAAATCAAGAAAGAGGCAGCTGTTTCTCAGTAAGGGAGCTTTGTGACAATTTTATTTAACCTGGCTCCACTTCATTTTCTGTAAGACAACAGCGGCCCATAATCCTAGTAAAAGTCCTTTTTAAGAGACTAGAATTTGTTCTCAAATAATTGTGATTTTGGCTTTGACCTGCCTGGTGATCCCTGAAGAACTGGCTCAAAGAGCATTGCCTTATTTTGCCTAACTCAAAAAAAGTTTTTGTTTCAGTTTTTTGATTGCTGTAGGTTCTGTCTGTGCCAAGATCAGACTGAGGTGTAAACTTCAGATTTTCTCAGGTGTCTTCTATCTTGTAATTTTCCTTGGGCATGCACAGTGATTTTCTAAATTCCCATGTACACACAATTGCTTTTGAATATCCTAGATCTTAAATATCTGTATTCCAAAAGGCAGAAAAAGAAAAATGAAGGGGGGGGGAAGTAAAAAGAAAAATGGCTAAGTGAATACACAGACGGATAGCAAGGGGTACAACAATGACTGCCTTCCTATGTCTACACCTCCACCACCAGAAGCAGCAATCAACAGTTCAAACACAGGTCCCTGATATTTGGAGGACAGAGTTTTTACTGCACACCCTGGCTTTCCCAAGATGCCTGGAAGCTGCTCCAAAAACACATGCACCACTGCCTGCCCTGGGACTGGGAGTGGGAGGTGAACAGCTCTGAAATTAGCTGCAATTACTGCCCAAGCTTTTCCTTGGGAAACACAAGCCTTCAATATACTTCAAGGTTGCAAAGCATTTCCATCAGACAGATTTTGCCAGTGTGATTTTTGCCTACGTGGGGAGAAGAATTCCTTGTCTTTCCTATTACACTACCTTCCCATAATCCCCCCCGCCTCCCCGAGGATTTTGACATCGAGATGAACCTTGAGTGTTTGCTAGCCGGGGCAACAGAATGAGACTCTGTCTCAAAAACAAAGAAGCTTCTCTGGGTGTGAAATTTGTGCAGACATTTTGGAATGCTGTTCGGTAGAATCTCCTAAAGCTGAGTAGATATAAACCTATGACCCAACAATTCCACTGCTACATACATAGCCAACAATTCCACTACTACATATATACCAAACATGTTTGGTGCATGTATCACCAAAACATGTTGTAAAGCTTCCATATTGGCCGTATTCATATTAGCCCAAACTGAAAACCACTCACATGTGCATGAAAAAGAATGATTAAAGTAATTGATATATGTACACATAATCAAATTATACCACCGACAATATGCAAAAATTCACAAATACATGGAATTTTAAAAGCCAAATATGAAAGAATTCATACTGAACTATTTAATTTATATAAAGTACAAAGAGGTGAAAGTGGCCTATGTTGTTAGATGTCACAGTGGTGGTCACTTTTGGGGATAGTGCCTGGCAGGGACACAATGAGACTCTTTTCAGGCTAACAATATTCCATTTTTTGATATGGAATCTGTGTGCAGAGCTGTATTAATATTTGGTTTGTGAAATTTCACTGAGCAGTGTACTCATGGCCTGTGTGTAAAAATTTTTCAAAATATGTATCAGTAATTAAAAAAATGAAGTTGTAAGATGGTAAATAGATTCATATGCAATGTCTTTATATTGTTTATATGGAGAGTAAGGGTATTAAACAAATCTACATTGTGATTAGGTTTTTAAAAGTCCACTGTAATTTCTAGGTTGAAATCTAAGTATTACTAAACATAAAGGATCCAAAGAACACAGGTAAAATATAGAATTTTTGAAATAAATTAACACAGAAAAAAATCAACACAGAAAGATAAGGAACTAGAGCAGGTGGCAGGAAGACCACACAATGTGTTGGTGCTTCTCTAGTATGTCCATTATCATATTAAAACACAAAAGACTAATTACTCCTGCTAAATCCAAATATTGCTTGACTATATTCATTTTGATGTTTTTTCTCAAGAGATATAGCTAAGACACAAAAACTAAAGTATATAAATGAAAAATACATTCCATTTTTTAACCAGTTGACCAACTACAATGCCAAGATAAATAGCAGATAAAATACACTTTATGTTAAACAGATTATTGTAATTAATATTTTAAATTCCAAATTGTACATATCCATGTGCAATTTCCTAGCGTTATTGCTAAATGGTACTATACAAGTCAATAGTGCATGCAGGGACTATTCCAGTATCTCAGTTGAGGCACACACCAGTACAGTAATGATGGTGGATGTGAGAGGTGGTTGGAATTGAGATAACTTTTTTTTTTCTGGCTGAAGGATAACTTTTATTATTTTTATGTATAGAAAACAACAGTATACATTTAGCCCAGTTTAGTGGCAAGTTCTTTATTTAGCCTTTGCCTTTTCCAGCTTGGCAATGCAAGCCACAGATTTCAGACCCAGGATGTTGCCTCCCCAGTGAGGACAGATCTCATCGTATCTAACCCTAACTTTTAAAGATAGGACTGACTTCCAGCTTTGACTTGTGGTTATATGACTTTATCAGGTGCATTTTGAGGTTATAAAGGCCTATGGGCTTGCACATAATGTGAGCAAGTAGGTGAACCTAGGACTTGTATGATCTTCTCAAGATCTCTGATTCCTCAGTATGAGTGAGCCTGTGTTCTGGAGATCTCAGATTCCTCAGGGTGAGTGAGCCTCCAAGTTCAGGGTTCGGATAGGAGGAAGAGAGCAGAAGAACATGAAATGGAGCAGGAGTAGAAATGCAAATGGATACTTAAAAATGGCTGGCAATGAATGACTTCTTGATGAGGTGGTTTAAACACCATAGGACTGTGGGAAATCCAGTTCTTTAAGGCGATTTCTATTTTACAGGAATGTTCACAGAGGTATTTGCAATATTCAAAAAAAATGAAAAGAACTCGAATGTGTATCAGTTGATGAATTATTGAATACATTTTGAAATACACAATGTGATACTAAGCAACAAAAGGAACAGGTTATTAAGACACAAAAACTGATCAATTTTAAAAAATGCTGTGTGAAAGAAGCCAGATAAAAAGAGTGCATACTGTATGCTTCTACTCATAAAATGCAGACTAACCTACTGACAGAAGGCAGTTCAGTGGCTGCTTCTTTTACAATCCTGGCAGGGTAGGGGCATGGTGGTGATGAAGCAGGAAAGATGGGTCACAAAGTCCACCTTTTCTGTTCACTTTGTGATCGCTGCATCCCCCCTACTATCTCACTTTTCCATATCTCGGTTTTCTCCTAAGCACATGGATCTGACGGTTCCACTCCTAGGTCTCCAGGGACCACCTGTTCTGCGTTAGAGACACTGAACTTCCACTAAGATGGCCGCGCCCACGATACTACAGCGCCCCTCCCACTTACCATTTTTTTTTTTTTTTTTTTTGGCCAGCTTAAGTTTTTATACGGCCTCTAAAACGTTTCGCATTTAGAATAGTGATGGAGGTGCCCAGGAGGTTAATTTCCCACCTAATTAAGACGTCACGGCCGTAATGGCTAAGAATGTCCGTCGCGCCTGTGGTAGCGATGGGCTCCTGTCTTTGAAAACCAAGGAGAAGGCGACGATCTTATTTCTGTGCCCTGTCCGTTCACGGGACTTCAACCCCACGCCGTGTTTGCCTTGTGAGAACTCATGCCTCTGACAAGCTCTCCATCTTCCACCAGAGCTGAAGTGCCTGCAAATTGTGCCGTTCCAGACGCCTCTCAAGGTCACAGGAGCCAAAGCAGCCTCTTTGCCTTCTGTACGCCTGGTATTCAAAGATGGCCGCCCCCACAGCTCCGAGGCGACAACGGCGCGGGCATAGACGTCATAAGGAAAAGCCGGAAGCTAGTATACTGTTCTCATAGAAATGCAGCGCACCCTCGTCGGAGATTGCTGGAGAAAGAGCTGGGCAAGGGGACCTTAAGTGGAAGAAGTTTAGAGAAGTAAGTTCAGTCCTTAAGAGATACGGGTTGAAGAGAGAGTCAGGTCAGTGCGTGGGTTAGGCCGTGGGTCAGTCCATGAAAAAGGCGGGGAGAGAAGGAGCGTTCTGAGGGCTTCTGCGTAGGTTTTTGCTAGTGCGAGTCAGTGGAGGTAGCGCACCGGGGTGGCCCTTTTTTGCGAGGGGAGCAGCTAGGAGTCTGTAATAGGATTTCTGCGATGGGATGTTTTTGGGAGTCAATTATGAGAGGCTCTGGTGGTCAGTGATTAAAGGTCTGAACAGATCAACGACCGAGAAAAGTCCTAAAGTCAGGGATTAGCGTCTTTGCAGGTCATTCTGCCTGTAGGACTGAGTGATTTGAGAACTGATGGGATGGTGTTTGTCATCAAATGCGGTGTCTGTTTCGGATTCTGGGTTAATTTGGGGTTCAGTGATCCAGGAAATATTAAGAGAGGTCAGTGTGCGTGTGAATATAGTCCAAGTTTTTGTGTTAATCTGGTGGGGTGTTAAAAGCTGAAGACTTGGAGTATGAGCCTTGGCTGGTGGTGTGTCCTTGTGTGTTAAGCTCAAACTTAGGCTGCTGGAGCAGGCGTGGTGAACGTTAATATTCCCTAAGAGCTTCAGGTCCAAGTTCTTCCTTCATGACAAATTTTCTAATCCTCTTTGGCCCCCCACAATAACCCATCCTCTTGAAGCTGCAGAAATTAAAGGGTTATTTTTGGAGCGTGGGGGGAGGAGAGAGGGATAAATGATTCAGCATCTCTAAAATGAATACACTTTCTACTTGAGAGTCTGTTTTTATCCTTCCTCTTGCAAGTTTACTGCATATTTTTTAATGGGTGTTAAACTTTTTAGGTTTTACAGGTGAGTATATAAAGGTTGCTATTTTCCCAGCATTTATATTTTTGAATTGTTTTTTTTAAATTTATATTTAGACCTCATTTCCTTGTCTCTCTTCCTCTTTTCGGTGTGTTCATTGTCCCTTATATTGCAGTGTGTATGTAAACAATTTAAAAGTATATATAAAGACTTTTAAAGAGTTATAAGGGTAACATAATTTAAAGGAAAAATTTACAATTCCTCACCATCAATATGGTCTAATTTCTAAAGTTGATCTGAGATTTACCTACTCCTGATGCATGATGCTGTGCTGATTCTCCTTTGACATCTCCCCTTTCACATTCATGCTACTTCCACGCTTCACAGAAGAAAAGCATTCCTCCCACACATTGAGGGTCTTCTGTTTCATTGGCGGCCTTAGGGAACCAAATAAAGAGACAGAAATATTGAGGGCCATGCATTAGGGTGAATGTACTGCAAGAGGGAATGTACCCCTAAAAGTTGTTTTGCTCTTTAGCCCATAGGTCCTGGCTACCATGGGGAGAGGCAAGAAGTGAATGAAAAGAGGAGGTTCCAGGACCTAGAAATCATCACTTCTGGGGACACCCTTGACCAGTGACTGAGTTGCTCACCAGAAATTTAGGACATATCCAGAAGAGACAAAGATAGAGTAGCCCAGTTGCTGGTCATTTCCCACAACAGAAGAAAATGATCAATGCCCAGGTGATTTTTGTCTGTTTTATTCTCTCCTTTATTCCTTAATGGATTTGTATAGGCCCATAAGAAATCATTTCAGAGTCTAGAGAGAAATAAACTTTGAATCTAACTCCAACATCATGGCAAAGTAGGATCAGAAATGTAGTGTTCATATGATTCCTACTAAGTAACTGATGTTGGAACATAATGCATGATTAGGGGATCTTTTGGTTTATATTAGCTGTCAGCTTGTGTCTGATATTGACAGCCAATACAAGAGAATCATGCTGAGCTATATGATATACAGTGACTGTGAGGAGAAAGCAGATTCCTCAGGGGATGTCAATATTTCATGGCACTTAGGTCTTGGAAAAAAATTTGATAGTTTTCCTGGAGATGATATGGCAGACATAGTTTTGAACTAGCCTGTTAATAAAAGCAGAAGAAGATTTCTTACTGCTATTTATTACAGGGTTCTTCAGAGACTCCTATGGGAATAGACTAAGTAAAAGTTGGACACAATTTCTCAGGGTTCCAATGCAAGGACAGTCAAAAAACTCAACCTTATGCCTAAATGGGCTAGGAAAACGGAAGGATTATATGGTTTTCACCTGTCCTGAAGAGGTGGCTGAACCATCATTTAAATGTAGATATAGATATGGCATTAGGGAGTTGCAAGAAATATTGTCTGGTAAGGACTTGAGTTGTTGGGTGCCATGGCATTTGCTTTATTTATTTATTTATATATATATAATATACATCATATAATATATATAATATATAATATACATCATATATTATATAATATATACTATAATAATATATTATATAATATATATTATTAATATATATTATTTAATAATATATTATTAAATATATATTAATAAATATACATTATAATATAATATATTATTATATAATATATTTATAAAAATATATTTTCTTATATATTGTATATATTTTATATATAATACATAATAATATAATATATAAAATATATTTATACATTATAATATAAATAATATATATTTTTATAATTTATATATTATATAATATATAATATATTACACATATTTACAGATGTATATGTATTTACTGTGTATATAAAGACATTTATTATGACTTTTCTTTGCTTCAATGGAATCATACTCCAAAGAACATAACCTGTTTGCCACTTTAGAGGGTATAGTTTAAGCATCTAAAGGAATAATGTAATAATGACTATAATTAGTTGAAGAATATTAACTATATAAAATTCCATTTGTCTAAAGTCATACTTAAAAAATTGAACTATGTAAAGCATTTAGATGAGTACTTGCCACACAGTGACTGATATGTGGAAACATTCATGCCTTAAATTGTTGCCAGTATGTAAAAATATGACATAATCAAATGGCATAATTTTTAACAATCTGAATAGTCTGATATTCTTTCACTTTATTTTGCATTTTCCTCATCACAGGTGAGGTGGAAATCCTTGTGTATTTATTGGCCAACTGAATTTTTTCTCTTGTGAAATGCCTGTCTTTATAATTTTTACATTAAAAAAATTTTTTTCTTACTGATTAATAAAAGGCATTTGTATCTGCTATATATTGATCTTTTTTGTTTATTGCAAATATATTTCCAGCCTTTCATTTTTCTTGTAGCTCTGTTCATATCTTTTTCAATGCAGAAATTTAAATTCTTCCTCTCATAAAATTGGTCACTTTTTTTTTCCTTTATGGCTTTTGACATGAATATATTTCATATATGCCTCTATTTCTTTCATAGATTCTTTTGCTTTCTGGTTAGGACTTTAAACAGGAAAATCCTATTTTTGAGTGGGAAATTAGGTAGAAACCTAAGTTTTCTTTCTTCTAAATAGATTTATTTCTCATGTGAAATAATTTATAACAGAATGTGATAAGATCAGCAGCATTAGGAATTTGCAGCTTCTACCAAGTCCGCTCTCTTCTCTTTGTACTAATCTGCGCAATAACATGGGGATAAATTATCCCATCAGTTTTTGTCTAGATCTCCCTGCCTCAAGTTCCCACACTATCATGTGATTACAAGCCACATTGAGACAGGATAGTGGCAGTTCTGTTGACAAGAAGGTCTCAGTTCATTCTCTGGTGGCAGTCAGGGCTAGACTATATTGCCACAGAATCAGAACATTGCAAATATTATTGCAAATATTATTCCACAGTTTTCTGGCTTCTGTTGTTTTTTTGGAAAAGTCAGCTGTCAGTAAATTTTGTCTTTCTTTTATGGTAATGCATCCTTTTCTTCTAATTGTTTTCATAATCTTATATTTGCATCTCATGTTCTATGTATAGTTTCAGTTTGATGTGTCTAAATGCAGATTTCCTGCTTGGTTTTGCCGGTTTACTAATTCTGAGTTGTAGGGTGTTTAGTCAGTTCTGAAAATTTCTCATTCTCTAGATCTTTGTAAATTGCTTCCCTTATTTCAATATAATATTTAAAAAACTATGTATAGGCATATTGGACCTTACTGTATTCTCCATGGACCTTACTGTATTCTCCTTATTTATTCAAATTTCCTTTATATTTTCTGTTACTTTATATTTTCTATCACTTTGTCTCTGCTTCATTTTTCAGTTTTTTAAATGTATATTCCAGTTCACTATCTGTTCAGTATATCTAATATCATAACCTTTCTCTTAACATACATACATGTGTCTATATACCTATATACACATGCATATGTATTATATTATGTACATGTATATTTAATATATATTTTCAAGAATTTTTTTCCCAATTTGACTAATATTCTTTAATAGTTTCTTATGCTTTTTATATATTTCTATTTTTTAATCCATTCAGTAATTAAACAGTTATTCAGTGTCCTGTGATTCTAGCATCTAGAGTTTCTTCATGTCTTATGCTGCTATTAGCTGGGAAGGACTGCAACGAATGTAGCAATCTATATCATATATATGAATGTCACTTGTATATAATTTCTTTTTTTTTTTTTTTTTGAGACAGAGTCTCACTTTGTTGCCCAGGCTAGAGTGAGTGCCGTGGCGCCAGCCTAGCTCACAGCAACCTCAAACTCCTGGGCTCAAGCGATCCTTATGCCTCAGCCTCCCGAGTAGCTGGGACTACAGGCATGTGCCACCATGCCCGGCTAATTTTTTCTATATCTATTAGTTGGCCAATTAATTTCTTTCTATTTATAGTAGAGATGGGGTCTCGCTCTTGCTCAGGCTGGTCTCGAACTCCTGAGCTCAAACGATCCGCCCACCTCGGCCTCCCAGAGAGCTAGGATTACAGGCGTGAGCCACCGCGCCCGGCCTGTATATAATTTCTTGACTCGTCAGTAGATACTGAAATTAAAATTATACATAAAACCTGTTTTTACTGAAAGGATTTGATATAAAACCTTATACTTTGTTGAGTGAATGGGGCACTGCACAATTATAGAATACTTGGAGATTGATTCTGTGACAGTGTATTACAAAATACAGTAGGCTTATAGATGCATGCAATTTATATGGTTAATATAAGCAGGACAACTTCTTTCACATTCCTTCCATGTCAATAAAAGAGAAACACTTCATATTAAGCAGGACTGTGTTTTTACAGGAATCTCTGACACTGGCGGATGTAGCTGTGGAGTTCACCTGGGAAGAGTGGCAGCTCCTGGACGCTACTCAGAAGAATCTTTACCGGGACGTGATGTTGGAGAACTACAGCAACCTGGTGTCAGTGGGTGAGGACAGCTGCCCTGTGTTACGCAGAGGGTGCCCAGACTGTGGACTTTGCTTTCGTAGCCATTTATCCTTGGAAGTCACTGCACTGCTCTGAAGAGCAGATTTGTACTGCATCCTCTGGCTTCTAATAAAAGGATATACAGTCACCCCTTGGTATCTTTGGGGGATTGGTTCCAGGACCTTCCATGGATACCACATCCACAGATGCTCAAGTCCTTATATAAAATGGCATAGTGTTTGCATGTAACTTACACACATCCTTTTGTATACTTAAATCATTTCTAGATTACTTATGATACTTAATACAATATAAATGCTCTGTAAATAGTTGTTATACTATATTTCTTATTTGTATTACTTTTTTTTTTCTTTTTGAGACACAGTGTCACTGTTCCCTGGGGTAGAGTGCCGTGGCATCAGCCTAGCTCACAGCAACCTTAAACTCCTGGGCTCGAGCAATCCTTCTGCCTCAGTCTCCCAAGTAGCTGAGACTACAGGCATGTGCCACCATGCCTGGCTAATTTTTTCTATATATTTTTAGTTGGCCAATTAATTTATTCTATTTTTAGTAGAGATGGGGTCTCACTCTTTTTCAGGCTGGTTTCAAACTCCTGACTCTGAGCGATCCACCTGATTTGGCCTCCCAGAGTGCTAGGATTACAGGCGTGAGCCACCACGCCTAGCTTATATCGCTTTTTATTCTTGTATTGTTATTTGTTCTTGGGTTTTTATTGAATATTTTCAAGCTGCAGTTGGTTGAATCCACTGATGTGGAACCTGCAGATATGAAGGCTGACTATAATCTACCCTCTCCTGAGAGGAAAGCCTCTACATTTCAGATGTGAAATCTGTCTGGTTCCTAAAATGTAACATTCTTCCATGTGATATACACCAGCCTAATTCATTGTGTCTAAGTCTTCTGTCATTTCCCATAAACAGGTTATCAAGCCAGGAAGCCAGATGCACTCTCCAGATTGGAACGAGGAGAAGGACCATGGACAATGGATGAAATGTGTAGTCAAGTCTGTCCAGGTGAGTGAGCACCCGCAAGATACATAACTGCAAAAGTCATATTGTAGTCAATCAGAGAAGGCTGTGTGAGTGTCTGAGGCATAGAAACAGTGCCTCCATGTATCTCTCTCTCCATATCAGAACTTTTAAGTATTTAGAGGGAAATATATCCCTTTTTTCTTTCCTTAGATCTGATCTCTGCTTATGTTATCTTCCATCTTAATTTTGGTTTGTTTGCCTAGTTTTCTTCTTCCTTGGATTCTATTATCTCGCCCTTTATATCCTGTCACAATGTCTCTGCCTGTTCATTCCACTTCCCTGGCTATTAAATTCCACCTTCTAAGCCTTGCTCGACAGAGAGACCTTTGAGTTAATCACTGCCTTCTGATGATTGCACTTTTCTGCCCCATTGAGAAATACTGATTTCTCTAACCTCACCTTGTATCTTGTGCCCTCACAGTAACCTGCTCTCTTACTACATTTATATGGCCCCTTAGCTTCTCTACCCACCTCCAACAACCCCCTCTGAGTTTCCTCAGTGGTTCCATTTTCTCTGCTGTTCTAATCCTTGTAATTCTCCTTCATTCCAGTTAACTCTTGTTTTTTGTTTTTTTTTTTGAGACAGAGTCTCATTCTCTTACCCTGGCGATAGTGCCTGGCGATAGTGCCTGAGCTAGCGTCAGCCTAGCTCACAGCAACCTCAAACTCCTGGGCTCAAGCCTCCTGGGTAGCTGGGATTACAGGCAGGTTCCACCATGCCCAGCTAATTTTTTTCTATTTTTAGTTGTTTGGCTAATTTCTTTCTATTTATAGTAGAGACAGGGTCTCAGTCTTGCTCAGGCTGGTCTCGAACTGCTGAGCTTAAGCAATCCTCCCGCCTTGGCCTCCCAGAGTGCTAGGATTACAGGCATGAGCCACCACACCCGGCCCTCCAGTTCACTTTTTGCATTCTCTGGATAAGACTCCCAGATTGACATCTCCCTTTATATTGTCTGGCATATACAGCTGGCCTATGATTTCCTATTTCCTGTATGAGGAATAGGAGTCATCTTCCCTCCACAGAAAACCTTTCACCTTTTACATGTTATTTTAAGGTTACAGTCTCCTTTAGTACCATACATCATCTATTCTGTCCATGCTGGTGTTATGTCGAATGTCCTATACCTATGGGATTCTCTTCTTAAAGGTCTCTGTTGTTTCTGTTGACTCTTTTTTTTTTTTTTTTTTTTTTTTACTTTGTAGGTATTTAATCTGTTGACTCTTTAACTAGAAGGGACTATTCTACAGCAGTCCAACCTAGGTCATAAATTATGTTTGTCTCAGAGAACTTCCTTGTACAATTGATATTTCTGATTCTCCTTTAGTTCATTTTAGACATTAGCATTGTATTCGTTTCCCCTACGTTGTTTTTTGCGGAGCAAGAGTTGAGGCAGGCCCATGAGGAGATCAGCTGCTTCTCCCCACGGAGCCAAGTCCCTAAGATAGGGGTTGCCACAGAGGATAAGGAAATTGATAGGCAACAGAGAGAAATAAAAGAATATACAGAGACTAAGGTATAGTTTATAGTTTTATATATATAAAAAGATCAGATATAACAGCGGCAGGTACCTAGGAGACTGGCATATCTCCACAAATGCCAGCAATACGGTTAGATTCATACAGGTTTTTATAATCACAGACATCAATTACCAGTTGTCAGGGTAACATATTTGCATATCAGGGAATGCAGTTGCTAGGGGGTTAGGAGGGTTAGGGTAGTGGGTCAAAAGTCCTTTCAAGGGGCTTCTAATCTATCTAGGTGAACAAACATGTACAAAGTCTTTTCAAGGGCTAACTTCTAAGTTCTAAGAGGTAGTTGTCAATTAACAAAGGTAAAACAAAAGAGGTATAGTGACTCTATATTTCTTTGATTAGTTATGGTGGACTTAAAGGTAGACAGACAGGAGAGACCAGGAAACCCATCTCTAATAAACAGGTTGTTTATAACCACCGGAGCACATCTCTGGGCAAAGTGCACTCATTGTCTCCGGCTCCCATCCTGTTGGCCTAATTTGCCTTCCCTTATCTTTCAAGACACAGGGAAGCTCACAGATTTTGAGTTACCGGGAAGCCTTCCTGGAAGGAACATCCTTCTAGGATGTTCCCTGGGATAAACATACCTACCGGAGACTTGAGAGCTCACCCATGATAGCAACCTCTAATAAGTGAACCATTGAGTCCACACATTCCTTCAGGGCAAAACCTTGCAAACTCCTGTTTTAGTCTTTAATATAGTAATATAGGGTTATACAATAAAATAATGGTCTTATGAGCCACGCCTCATTAATTCCTCAATCATATTTCTCAATAGTTTTTCTGATTATATATTTGGTTCTTTTAAAACAGCTTTATTGAGATAACCTACATACCAATTACAATTTGCCAATTTAAAGTTTACAATTCAGTGCTTTGTAGTATATGAAATTACATAACCATCACCACAATCAATTTGGGAAGATTTTCATTTCCTATATCACTAAAAAAAAAATTCTTCCCAAGCCCCCAGCCCTAGTCAACCACTAATCTACTTTTGTCTGTACAGATTTGCTTGTTATGGATGTTTCATATAAATAGAATAAAAAAATATATGGTCTTTCATGTCTGGCTTCTTTCATTTAGCATATTTTTTGAAGTTCTTCCATATTTTGGCATGTATCAGTACTTCATTCCTTTTTATTATTGAATAATAATCCATTGTATGGATATACCACATTTTATTTATCCATTCATGTATTGATGGACATTTGGGTGGTTTCTGTTTTTTGGCTTTTATGAATCATGCTGCCGAGAACATTCATGTACAACTTTTTCATGAAGATATATTTTCATTTTTCTTGAGTATTTACCTAGGAGTAGAATTCCTGGGTGATACATGGTTGAGGGCTGTGGTGTCCAAGCCCCAGGCCTGTTAGGGACTGGGCTGTAGAACTCTGGCACACCCCTACCATGGAAAAATTGTCTTCCATGAAACTTAGGAACCGGAGGCCGCACAGCAGGAGGTGAGCAATGGTCAAAGGAGCAAAGCTTCATCTGTATTTACAGCCTCTCCTCATCGCTTGCATCACTGCCTGAGCACTGCCTCCCCCTCGCATCTGTGGAAAAATTGTCTTCCACGAAACTGGTCCCTTGTACCAAAAACGTTGGGGACTGCTGGTCTAGGAGGAGTCCAAATGCAGTGTTTCTAGTCATCCTCTCCCTGTGGTCATCCTTTCCCTGTGGACTCATGGATGGTGTTACTTTTTCCTGCCCACAGCCGTTGACAGTACAGACAGAGTATTGCCAACCAGGGAAGCTCACTTGAGCCTGTGGTGTCCTGAGTTTTTACTGGGGCTCAATCACATACTGCCCACCTGGCTGACCTTTAGACTCCAACCTCTCCCAGAAATTGGGCTAATACCTACAGTCTCCAGTTCCTCTAAACGTTGAAGGGGGGTATGGCATGGCCCAGAGCTCCTATCATAAATCACATTGTTAGACTATCCAGTGGCCAAAGCCACTAGGCAAACAAAGATACTCCTGTGGGACAGGACATTCCTGGAGCCTAGAGATCTCCTCCCAGTAGCCAAGGGCAAAGGCTAGACTTCTCTTTGGGGATGTTAGAGCTTTACTACACAGGAGGTTACTGAAAAAATGAAAAAATAAGTGGATTGATTTAGAAATATAGAGGAGGTAGAGTGTATGGTGGTATAGTCAGAATTAGAATGAGTGTATGATGTTCATGAGGTATATATAGATTTGAAGTAGTAAAATGATGGCATGAATTAAGAAAAAAGGCATGAAATGTGCGAGGCTGTGGGGTTGACTATCAAAAGATTGGCCTGAAGTCAACCAAAAAAGGCCACTGTTAGAAGGTATTTGTTGGGGAAATAGCAGAGCACAAATAAGGATAAATGGAATACTCATGGTAATGTAAACTTTTATTGCCAGGATTAGTTTAGATTTTATATGTGAGTAATTGAGGCAGCACAGTGGAGGGTTGGTTTTATATTTTTGTCTTTTCACATCTAGGTAGTCTTACCTTTCACCTAGGTGACAGCAATGTAAATGACTAAATGTTCCAAGAAAAACTGAAGGTGAAGCTGGCACAACTTTGGTCCAGAGAAAGTTTATCCTTTAGTACAACTTAACTGATGCTGAGACATAAATATAATATTACTGAAGTAGATGCTGTTGGTGGCAAAATGAGGGAACGGTACATCAGGGATGCTGAAATGGGAAAAATTAGATATGACTTCTCTACTGCATGTAGAATGTGATTGAAGAAGGCGACAATATTCATATCCTGTGCAGTACCATGTTAACTTTTGAAGATGACTGTATGGTACACTGGCCAGTTGCAAAATTCCCTAACAATCATTGTTCTCCTATTTCATTATGAATGGAACATAATGACAACATGACACAGGCAAACCAAATGTTGGAGTGTTGATTATAGGAGTTGTCTACTAAATGTCATTGATGTTTTTGGAAAGCTAGTTTGACGGCAGTCTACATATTGAAGAAGGGCAAATTTAGGAACAAGATTATCATATAAGAGTATCTCAGTTCACTTTAACAGAGTTTATTTCTTCTAAGAGGCCTTAAAAGAATTCCAAAACTCTAAATGTTGTAATACCTAAAACCTTGCTTCTGTACCTTACTTAGCTTTCATTCTACATCTCTTACCAATATGTCATCCAGTTCTCTTTTCTTTTTTTTTTTTTTTTTTTGAGACAGAATTTTGCTCTGTTGTTGGAGCTAGAGAGCATGGCATCAGCTTAGCTCACAGCAACCTCAAACTCCTGGGCTCAAGCGATCCTCCTGCCTTAGCCTCCCAAGTAGCTGGGACTACAGGTGTGTGGTACCACACCTGGCTAATTTTTCTATTTTTAGTAGAGACAGGGTCTCACTCTTGCTCAGGCTGATCTCCAACTCCTGAGCTCAAGGGATCCTCTTGCCTTGGCCTCTTAGAGTGGTAGGATTATAGGTATGAGCCACCATGCCCAGCTTAGTTCTCTTTTCTTGAATAATATGTATGTACTGATTATTTTTACATTGCCTTCTCCATTTATACCTCCAGCAGATATTTGTTATCTGTACTACATATCTAATAATCATCTCAAAGTTTATGTTTCACAATTTATACTTTTTTTTTGAGACAGAGTCTCACTCTGTTGCCCAGGCAAGAGTGCCATAGCATCAGCGTAGCTTACAGCAACCTCAAACTCCTGCACTCAAGGAATCCTTCTGCCTCAGCCTCCTGAGTAGCAGAGACTACAGGCATGCGCCACCATGCCCGGCTAATTCTTTTTTCTATAAATTTTAGTTAGCCAATTAATTTCTTTCTATTTTTAGTAGAGATGGGGTCTCACTCTTGCTCAGGCTGGTTTCGAACTCTTGACCTTGAGGGATCCACCCACCTCAGCCTCCCAGAGTGCTAGGATTACAGGCGTGAGCCACTGCACCCGGCCCACAATTTATACTTTATCTTACATGTTCTGGACTGCAGTATAATATTCCCAATATCATTATAAGATGCTTTCACTTACCTAGTGGCTCAAGCCATATAGTTAGTAAAGTAATCCTTGATTCCTTTTCATTAACCACTCTCCCCACTGAATTCATCATTTAACCTTGTGTCTTCTTTTTGTAAATATATACTGTTTCCTCCACCTCTCACCATCTCCACTGCTTCTTCGAAACACAGTTAACAAGTTCCAACTCCTTTCTTTTTTCTTTTTTTCTTTTCTTTTCTTTTTTTTTTTTTTTTGAGACAGAGTTTCACTTTGTTGCCCAGGCTAGAGTGAGTGCCATGGCATTAGCCTAGCTCACAGCAACCTCAAACTCCTGTGCTCAAGCGATCCCACTGCCTCAGCCTCCTGAGTAGCTGGGCCTACAGGCATGCGCCACCATGCTCTGCTGATTTTTTCTACATATATTAGTTGGCCAATTAATTTCTTTCTATTTATAGTAGAGACGGAATCTTGCTCTTGCTCAGGCTGGTTTCGAACCGCTGACCTTGAGCAATCTGCCCACCTCGGCCTCCCAGAGTGCTAGGATTACAGGCGTGAGCCACCGTGCCTGGCCCCAACTCCTTTCTTTTTAACTGCTTCTTGTTTATTCAGTTTCTCCTAGCTAGACTTTGATATCAGTCGAAATAAGGCATATTTTGTATATCACAAATACCAGCAGAATGCCTTGTCCATGTGAGCCATTCAATAAATATTTGTGGAGAGAATAAATATAACCCTTACCATTTTGGATCGGTTGTCTCTTCTGCCTTTGTGGTCTGGTATCTCTCCAAGTTTTATGAAATAGTGTACCTCCTAACTTGTTGTTTGCTTGTAATAATAACTTGCTGTATTTTACTATATCTGCATATTTTGTAAGGTCCTATTTAGAAAGCAGTCAAATCTATACAGATTGTCAAATGCCTAACCTTATTTGTCCACAAACTGCTTTTACATTTTGGTTTGTTTTGTGTTTTTAACCAAAGCGTAAGCAATAAGGAACATTTATATATGGAGTTGCTTGTATATTGTTATCATAGTGTTGTCACTAAAAAGCCATATTTAAAAACACCGAGTAATTTTTTTTTACCCAAAACAGTTTTAGCCCCAAAACAAAATCATGAAAGGATTTATTCTTCTCTTCTTTCCTAGAAAACAACAAAGTTGATGATCATTTGCAGGTTCACTTGAAAAATCAAGGAATACTGAAGACTATGGAACAATACCATGAACACAATGCATTTAGAAATATTGTTCCTCAAACCAAAAGTCATTTTTCTTTCAGGGAAGATCATGATATGTTTGAATTATATATAAAAACTTTGAAATCAAATTTAATTTTAGTGGACCAGAACAAAAGCTATGAAATTAATAATTCTACTAAATTTAATGAATATGGGAAATCATTTCTTCATGACCAGTATGAAGAACTTCATTCTGCAGTTAAATTCTCTGTAAGTCCAAAATCTAAGAGCACTAAATCCCAAGTCATTAAGCATCAGAAAACTCATGAAATAGAGAAAACCCATGTATGCAGTGAATGTGGAAAAGCCTTTGTCAAGAAGTCTCAGCTCACTGATCATGAGAGAGTTCATACAGGAGAAAAACCTTATGGATGCAGTATGTGTGCAAAAGTATTCTCCAGAAAGTCCAGGCTCAATGAACACCAGAGAATTCATAAAAGAGAGAAATCTTTTATATGCAATGAATGTGAAAAAGTCTTTACCATGAAGAGCCGTCTGATTGAACATCAGCGAACTCATACTGGAGAGAAACCATATGTATGCAATGAATGTGGAAAAGGCTTCCCAGGTAAGCGTAATCTCATTGTACATCAGCGAAACCATACTGGAGAGAAATCCTATGTGTGTAGCGAATGTGGAAAAGGTTTCACGGGGAAAAGTATGCTTACCATTCATCAGCGAACTCATACAGGAGAAAAGCCCTACATCTGTAGTGAATGTGGGAAAGGCTTCACCACAAAGCACTATGTCATCATACATCAACGAAATCATACAGGAGAGAAACCCTATATATGCATTGAATGTGGGAAAGGCTTCACCATGAAGAGCCGTATGATTGAACATCGGCGAACTCATACAGGAGAGAAACCCTATGTATGTAATGAATGTGGAAAAGGCTTTCCTAGCAAGAGTAATCTCATTGTACATCAGAGAAATCATACAGTAGAGAAATCATATCTATGTAGTGAATGTGGAAAAGGCTTCACTGTGAAGAGCATGCTCATTAGACATCAGCGAACTCATACTGGAGAGAAACCCTACATATGCAATGAATGTGGGAAAGGCTTCCCCTTGAAGAGTCGGCTGATTGTACATCAGCGAACTCATACTGGAGAAAAACCTTACAGATGTAGTGAATGTGGGAAAGGTTTCATCGTGAATAGTGGGCTGGTGTTACATCAGCGAACTCACACTGGAGAAAAACCCTATAAATGCAATGAATGTGGAAAAGGTTTTGCCTTTAAGAGCAATCTTGTTGTACACCAGCGAACTCATACTGGAGAGAAACCCTTTATGTGCAATGAATGTGGAAAAGGCTTCACCATGAAACGATATCTCATCGTACATCAGCAAATTCATACAAGAGAGAAATCTTATATATGTAATGAATGTGGAAGAGGATTTTTCATGGAAACTGAGCTAATTTTACATAAGCAAATTCATACTGGAGAGAAACCTTATGCATGCAATGACTGTGGTAAAGGCTTTACTGTGAAAAGCCGTCTAATTGTTCATCAGCGAACTCATACAGGAGAAAAACCCTTTATATGCAGTGAATGTCGAAAAGGCTTCTCCTCAAAGAGAAATCTCATTGCCCATCAGCGAACTCATAATGGAAACAAACCATAACATGCAGTGAATATGGTCATGCCTTCAGGAAGAAAATATGTCTTGTACAACATCAGAGATTTCATACAGGATAGACTTCCTTTATGTGTAATAAATCCTGTTTCAAAATCTACTCTCATTATCCACCAGGGTAAATACAATCAATGTTGGAAAGCCTTCAACATGAATTCAAGCTCCAAATTCTTTGATGCACACAATGTATATCAAATAACTCAGAATCTATGGATTCAGTGATTGGGGGTAACCTTTCTCTCATTTGTTAGCCTTCATTATAATTATGACAATGTACACAAGATGTATAGAATGTATTCTGTTGAAGTACAGAATCCTTTGCAGAGAATCTGAACTGATTACATATAAATGAACTTATTAATGGGGCAAACTATGTTAGTACTGTGAACTCATTAAACATCATTGTGCTCCTAGCATAGGTGAAGATAGTATAGCCTGTTGCTAGAATTTTCACCCTTGGGAGATTACAGAATTTGCCTAAGAGTAAATTTTAATGAATTCAGACAATGTGCTAGTGCCTTCAGTGATCAGTTACCTGAAATTGTATGTCAAAATATGTAGGTAAAAAACCTGATACTTACAATGCAAAAAAGTCTTGAAACATTTCTAAGTAATTCTATGTTTTGAAACATTTCTAAGTAATTCTATGTCTTGAAAAGTGTATGCTGAATTATGTCTTATAAATGGAGAGACTAGGAAAGCCTTCCATGGGAAGAAAGGCCTTATTTCACCAGGGAACTTATATACTAGTATATGGCATAATGCTCCTGGGAAAGCCTTTGTCCTAGAAATAAAACCTTGATGGTTGACAGATATTTCACACTAGAGAAAAAAAGTAAGATGGCAAAAAATATGGTAGGATTTCAGTGAAACATTTTGTCTCATCATCCACCATTACTTTATATAGGAATAAAACTTATGAACACACTAAATGTAGAGTAACTTTAGCAACGTACCAGAGAATTCAGAAAGTAAAGAAGTCTTAACCACAAATCTAAACTCACCATACACCTGATGTCCATTTCAGACAGGATATCTTGTGCCATATTCTCTCTCTTTTTTTTTTCTTTGTACGCAACATCCACAGTGTTTGTGTGCCATATTCTCAATGATTTCATAATTTTAAAGTGGGCTGTCTTCCTCACTGACAAAATTTTAATGTTATATACAATGCAGGAGTTTTAGAGTGCCTACCTTGTATCATTGCGTGATTGGTTCTTGCATATCCTAGGCTCCTAAATTTCTTTCAGTCTACTGATATATTTAACAAGGAATATGTTAAATTCATAAATGTAATTTAGTATATGTGGATATGTTTATCCAAGTCCAAGTTTATAAGTAGCATTAAGAAGTTTACAAAAATGCCTTAAATATGATTTTTCTAAAATTTGTTATGAAATAATTTTAGATTCACAAGAAATTACGAGACACAAAAAATTCCTGAGTATCTTTCACTCACCTTCTTCAGTGTTATCTTATATAACTATAATACATAATCAAAACCAATGAAATGACATTAGCACAATACTGTTGTTAATAAAACTACTCCTTATTTGGACTTCACTAGTTTGTGCATGCACTAATTGGTGTGTGTTGTGTATTTTTCCGTATAGTTCTAACATTTTATACCATGTACAGATTTGTGTAAATCTCACCACAATCATGATGTAGAACTGTTGTGACTACAGAAACATCCCTTGCTGCCCCTTTATAGTCACACCCTCCCCCCAACCTGACCCATGGAAATCACTGATCCCATCACTCTACTTTCATCATTTGAAGAATGCTGTTTAAATGGAATCATTAGGTATGTAATCTTTGAGACAGGCTTTTATTCACTCAGCAAATTGCTTTTAATATCCATCCAGATTTTTTGGTGTATAAATAGTTTTATTTTTTGTTACTGAGTATTCTTTTGTTTTGTTTATGTATTCACTATTGATGGACATTTGGGTTGTTTTCCAGTATTTTGCTGTTATAAATAAAGATGCTATGAACATTTGTGTACGTGATTTTGTGTGAACGTAAATTTTCATTTCTCTGGGAAAGACCCAGGAACATGATTACTGGTTCATATATTAAGTTTGTGTTTAACTTTATAAGATTGCCAAACTGTTTTCCAGTCTGGCTGTACTAATTTACATTTCCATCATCAACGTATGAATACTCCATTTGTTCCATGACCTTTCTAGCACTTGGCACTGTCAGTATATTTTAGCCTTCCTATTAAGTGTGTGGTGGTATATGATCATGGCCTTAACTTAGATTCTCCTAACAGAAAATGGTGTCCAGCACCTCTACATCCAATGAGAACCATATCAGGTGGAGTTCTAATTTTTGCTTCTAACCAGCAAACATAATTTTAAAAACTCAATAGCTTACTATATTTGATAATATATTTACCCTTCCCATTCCTTTTTCTGCATTTCTGATGTTATGTTTCCTTCTGTTATTTCCTGTTTATCAGAACTTCCATAACCACTTCAGTACGGCGCTCACCGGCTGCGAAACCTTGCCCACAGCCAGCACTCATAGTCTGAACAATAGTTTGTGCTGTGCATTGACAACGAATCCGTTTTGCTCTTGTGTGATGAGGAAAGCTTTAAAGCACTGAAAGCTTGTTTTACTTTAGAGGCAGCTTTACTTGTAAATCAGAATAGGTAACATACATATATGTTTTTATTGCGTTATTTTTAAATGTTCACAATTTTATTTTGATAAATGAAAAATTAGAAAAGTCAATTCAAAATTATAGACTAAAGTCGACGCTCGGCTGTGCGCCTTCATATCACGGCTGTTGGCTACAGTTGACGCTGGGCTGTGTGCGTTCATCTGTGGCTATGGAAGTGGTTAATCATTTCTCTTTGAGCTGGCACCTGCTGGCTAAAAAGTATTAGTTTTCCGAGAAATAGTGTTGTTATCTTTTTTCTATCCAGAGTTATTTCCCTTGATCAAATAAAGATATTTAATCCAGTTTATAAATGGTGAGTCCTCTTTAAAAGAAAGGGACATTTGCCATATAGTATTATTGTGGCAGAATTCAATCCCCAATCCATAGTAAGTAATTCACTATTAAAAAAATAATATATATATATATATATATATATATATATAGAGAGAGAGAGAGAGAGAGAGAGAGAGCTTCTATACTATACCAGACATGTCGCAGACACTGGGGACAAATTAATTAACAAAACAGGCAATGTGATAGCCTTGAGGATCTTAGAGTCTGGTGAAGGAGAGAGTAAAAGAAACACAAAATAGAATTCAGTTTGGATAAGTGCTAGGAAGAAATAAAGCCTAGTAAATTCATAGATTGTAACCCAAGAGCTATTTTAGTGGGAGTTTTTTTTTTTTTTTTTTTTTGAGACAGAGTCTCACTTTGTTGCCCAGGCTAGAATGAGTGCCATGGCATCAGCCTAGCTCACAGCAACCTCAAACTCCTGGGCTCAAGCAATCCTGCTGCCTCAGCCTCCCGAGTAGCTGGAACTACAGGCATGTGCCACCATGCCCGGCTAATTTTTTCTATATATATTAGTTGGCCAATTTCTTTCTATTTATAGCAGAGACGGGGTCTTGCACTTGCTCAGGCTGGTTTTGAACTGCTGACCTTGAGCAGTCTGCCCACCTCAGCCTCCCAGAGTTCTAGGATTACAGGCGTGAGCCACCGGGCCGGCCTTAGTGGGAGTTTTAAGGGGAGGCTTTTCTGAACAGATGTAATTTGAGCCAAGACCCAAGTATACTGAAGCAACACAGCCATTACAATATTTTAAGTCTACCACGCTACAGGACTGTTTCTGTTAGATAGATAGTGAGGGATTCCCGGTCTCCTAGGGATGAAAGTGGGCCCTCTTGCCCCCATCATGGTCTTGCCCCACCCTAATTCTCTGGGGAGGAGAGACTACCCTAGGAATCAGCCAATCAGAATTTGGCAAGCCAGCTGCAAAAGCATCCAGAGGGCTCTCTAGCCCACAGGCCAAGTAGCAGGGATACCATAAAGTCCTGAAGGTGACCTGGAAGCCATATGCATAGTTAAGACTCAGGTCATGTGACTTCCAACTGTCCAATCGAAGTGGTTCCGTGGTGACCTCTGAACCACAAGGGAAGTCCCTATCCCGTACTATAAAATAAGATGCAGACCTTAGCTAGTTTCTCTCTGTGCCCTTCCTTTGGCTCTCAGTTTGCTGGGATCGTGTGTCTGGTCGTCACCTGTGGCGTATGTAGCATGCTCTGCAAACCTTTATCTTGCTCTTGCCCTATAATCATATCTTTCTCTCCTCAATAAGCCTCATTTTTGTACTTGCCTAACTTTGGCATGTCTGGTCACCTGAAATTTCTAATTGTTTTTCCTGGGCTTCCTCCCTCAGAATTCTCTGAGAAGCTCATAAAGGAAGGCAGATTGCTGAGTCACTCTCCAGAGCTCCTAAACCAGAACCTCTGGGCCCAAGGACTCTGCATTTATAAAAAGAGCTTTCTGATCTTTAAACTAAATGCTTTCTGTAACCAATCACAGTTTTCAAAAAAGTAAATGTTTATGATTTCTTCCAATAACAAGATCATAGTATATATACACTATCCTGCAGACCGATTTTTGTCCTCTTCAGAATAACTTAATTAGTAAACAAATAATTGTATTTTCTTTTAAATTGCTATATACTGTTATGCTTGAGCAGGTGTCCCATAATTTGCCAAAGTATTCATTTATCATTGTATGTTCCTTTTATTCATAAATTACAAATGCTGCTGTGATTCATATTTTTTGTTTTATTTTTTTGAGATAGAGTCTTGCTTTGTTGCCCAGGCTAGAGTGAGTGCCATGGCATCAGCCTAGCTCACAGCAACCTCAAACTCCTGGGCTCAAGCAATCCTCCTGCCTCAGCCTCTTGAGTAGCTGAGACTACAGGCATGTGCCACCATGCCCCACTAATTTTTTCCATATATATATTAGTTGGCCAAGTAATTTCTTTCTATTTATAGTAGAGAGGGGGTCTCGCTCTTGCTCAGGCTGGTTTCGAACTCCTGGCCTCAACCAATCCGCCGGCCTTGGCCTCCTAGAGTGGTAGGATTACAGGCATGAGCCACCGCACTGGGCCACTGCTGTGATTAATATTAAGAAAACTTTTTACCGAATAAACTTCTAGAATTATTTTATCAAAGAAAATAAAAACTTAAAGTGGCTTTAGGATCCTTCCTAAAAGAATATCTCCTCTTTTTTTTTTTTGAGACAGAGTCTTGCTCTGTTGCCTCGGTGTCAGCCTAGCTCACAGCAACCACAAATTCCTGGCTCAAGTGATCCTCCTGCTTCAGCCTCCCTTGTAGCTGGGGCTACAGGTGCAAAACACCACGACCGGGTAATTTCCTTTCCTCCTATTTTTAGTAGTGGGGGGGGGAGGGTCTTGTTCTTGCTCAGGCTGGTTTGGAACTCCTGACCTTGAGCGACCCTCCTGCCTCAGACCTACCAGAGTGCTAGGATTACAGGCGTGAGCCACCGCGGCCGGCCAGAACTAACATTTTAATTTGTACCTTTTTACTCTAGTCCAGGCAACAGAGCGAGACTCTTGTCTCAAAAAAAAAAAAATACCAATTTTTTTTATTTGGAAACTTCAAAATATGAAATTGCATTCCCATAATTTAATATTCTCAAACGCTCTACTGTAGTCATTTATTTTTGTTAGGAAAATGTACGTGTATTTGCACCTTCACCTCCTAATCCCTTTCCCCACCAGAGGTAGCTGTGTAGCAAGTCCCACCTGTGTGTTAGCATTTAGTGGGGCATGGCTCCTACTTCTGGCTTGGCCCCTTCAGAGTCTGATAGTCTAACCTACAAAAGCCTCACCGACTCCACACACCTCCGCCCCATACCTAAACCTAAGACTTTCAGTGACCACTGCTTTTGTCAACGGACAGATTCTTCCCCAGCGAAGCCTCCAACACTCCTTATCCAAAGTTGTCTGGGGTCTGAGTGTCCTCTGCGCCCTGCGGCCGCCTGTCTTCCGCGAAGATGGCCGCGCCCACGGTCGTCCCGTGAAAGCTCCGGTCTCAGCTATGATGGGCACAAAGGGCGCGGCCATCTTTTTTTAATCCCCAGCCGGATGAATAGAACGGTGCCGCGCTGTGCTGGCACTGCATGGGCACCAGCCTCTGAAAACTTAACGCACTTAGCACAGCGCTGCTTAGCGTGCCTTCCAACGAGGAAGGAAAGGCACTGAGCTGGTCAGGAGTGCTTCCAGCTTGTTCCCGCAGGCAACATGGCCGCTCCCGTCACTATCGGCGAGGTGGGCGCGGCCATGTACGTCATAAAGGGACGACTCCCGCTACGCGGCGCGGTCCCCGCCGGCCTCCGTCGACACCGCCCCTAGGTGTCCCCTTGGCCGGGGGGGAGGGCGTCCGAGTAGGAAGTGGTTTCGGGCGTGCGTTTGGCGTTTTTCGCTGCCAGTGTTGTCTGGATAGGCTTAGGATCGGGTGAGTCGGGTTCTGGGGGCAGACTCACGGCCCGAGGGCTCCGTGAAACCGGGTCGTGTGTGAAGGAAGGGTCTTCGTGGTGGTTTTATTTGAATGCAGTCGCTGAGGAAGCTGGGCGTTAGTGATGGGGCCTTTGGCGGTCAGTCATTAAGAGTCTGAAGAAAAAAAAGTCCGACTTTCTCGTTTGAGGTCCATGTGAATCGCTGGGTTTGTGGGACTCGGTAGTTGATAACTGGGGTGAAAAGTTTGTGTCAGTTGTCGCGGGCTCATTGCTGTTCGTGATTTAATGTGGGGCTGGGTGTTAGAGAAGCCTGGGCGAGGGAGATAACCACGTTGATTCCGTGGACGTGTTTGTCGTTTATATGTGGCGCAGTCATAAAGTGGCCTGGTGGCTTCTGTCAGTGTTTGAGGAGGTCCAGGACCCCTGGTGAGTCAGTGGGTTCCGGTTTAATCCTTAAATGCCAGGACAGACTTGAAGAGTACATTTGCCGGGTTAATTCAAAGCCAGTTTACGCCATCAAGTTCGTGTCTGTCCTCATGTTCTTACCAAAATTCTTATCAAAATTTTTTGTCTCCCCACATCACTGCTCTTCTCACTGTCCACACAAAATTCATACACACACACACGTGAAAAATATGGAAAGATCTATGATATCAAAATTGTTCATGACATTTTCTCATAAGCTATTTAATTTTTGTAGAGTCAGTAGTGATGATGTCACATCTTTCATTCCTGATTAGGTAATTTCTCTTTTTTACTTGATTAGTTTGGTTAGTGGGTGTCAATATTGTTGATCTTTTCAAATAATCACCTTTTGGTTCACTGATTTTTTAAAATTGTTTTTCTGCTTTTTATTTTATTGATTTCTACTTTCATCTTTATTACTCTCTCCAGTCAACTTGCTTTGTTTTCAAGTTGCTTCTCTTTTTTTTTTTTCTGTTTGGTCAGTTTCTTTTTTTTTTAAATATATTTATAATTTTTATTTTGGCATATTATGGGGGTACAGATTTTAAGGTTTCAATAAATGCCCTTTCCCCCCCTCCCCCCACAAGTCTGAGTTTCCAGCATGACCATCCCCCAGATGGTGCACATCTCACTCATTATGTATGTATATACCCGCCCCCTCCCCCGTCCCCCCTGCCCAATACCCTATTACTGTAGTTGCTTCTCTTTTTCTAGTTTTTCAAGTTGGAAAGTGAGAGTATTAATTTGAGATTTTTTTTCCTTTTCTGATATAGGTTTTTTCCTTTCTGATTTAAAGCTGTAAGTTTCCTTTATTTGTTTGTTTATTTTTTGAGACAGAGTCTCACTTTGTTGCCTGGGCTGGAATGCTGTGGTGTCAGCCTAGCTCACAGCAACCTCGAACTCCTGGGCTAAAGCAGTCCTCCTGCCTCAGCCTCCTGAGTAGCAGGGACTACAGGCATGCACCACCATGCCTGGCTCATTTTTTCTGTATATTTTTAATTGGCCAATTAATTTCTTTCTATATTTTTAGTAGGGACAGGGTCTCACTCTTGCTCAGGCTGGTTTCAAGCTCCTGACCTTGAGTGATCCACTGGCCTTGGCCTCCCATAGTGCTAGGATTACAGGCGTGAGCAGTGCACCCGGCCTGTAAGTTTCCTTTAAATACTACTTTAGGGACATCTAACTGATGTTTATGTTGTGTTTTTGTTTCCAGTCAGTTCAAAATATTGTCCAACTTCCCATATGGTTTTCTTTGTAAAATAGTTATTCAGAAATGTGCTGTTTAATTTTTAAATTATTGGGTATTTTCTAAGTTTCATTCTAAAGTCGATTTGTAATTCAATTATTATGGTTGGAAGATATATTTTGAATTTATTGACACTTGTTTTACAATCCTAGTATATAGTTTTTCCTGGAGAATGTTCCATGTACCCTTGAAAAGACTGCATATTTTGCTGCTGTTGAGTATAATGTTAAATAAATGTGAGTTAAGTTGATTGATTTTGTTATAATTTTCTGTATCCTTGTTGACTTTTTGTTTGTTTTCTTTATTATTGAGAAGGGGGTATTGAAGTCTTCAACTATTATTGAATTGTCTATTTCTCTCTAACTCTATTTTTGCTTCATTTTCTTTTTTTTTTTTTTTTTTTGATAGAGTCTCATTCTGTTGCCCCAGCTAGAGTCAGGCTAGCTTGCAGCAACCTCAAACTCAAGTGATCCTTCTGCCTCAGCCTGCAGAGTAGCTGGGACTACAGGCATGTGCCACCATGCCTGGCTAATTTTTTCTATTTTTGGTAGTGACGGGGTCTCGCTTTTGCTAAGGCTGGTCTCAAACTCCTGGGCTTAAACAATCCGCCCTCCTCAGCCTCCCAGAGTGCTAGGATTACAGACATGAGCCACCGCGTCCGGCCTTGCTTCATATATTTCGAAGCTCTGTTGTTAGGTTTGTAGATTTAAAATTTGTCATATTGTCCTCATATATACACCTTTTTATTATTATTGCCAACCATTGTGACCATTATTGCCTCTCACCAAGCTTTGTTGTCCAGGATACCCTTTTATTGGGTATCAGTTAATGTATATAAGATTGACTGCCTATGTGACTGAACTCAGTCTCTTGCCCCTCCAGAGGTCAAACTAATACCATGTGGTCCAAGGCACCCCACCATAAATTACATTATTAGCATAGACCAGAGGTCCTCAAACTTTTTAAACAGGGGGCCAGTTCACTGTCCCCTTAGACCGTTGGAGGGCCAGACTATAGTTTAAAAAAAAACTATGAACAAATTCCTATGCACACTGCACATATCTTATTTTGAAGTAAAAAAACACCCGCATGTGGCCCGTGGGCCGTAGTTTGAGGGCACCTGGTATAGACTATCTGGCATGGCCCAAACAACCCAGGTAAGCAAAGACACTCTTAATCAAGCAGGATATTCCAAGGGCTTAGATGTTGCCTCATAGGAACTGAGGGCAAAGTCCAAACCTCTCATAGGTAAAGTTAATCCTTTAATGTACAATGTGAAATAAGATAGTTCTCCTGATTTGCTTAGTACATTGGTATTGAAACTAAGGTATGTATACCCATTGAGGATACAGAGACTTTTGAGGTGGTACATGGGCACACATGCTTTTTAAAAACATAATGTCCAGATCCTTGCAACCTGACATGTTTTCTTTCCTAAATTTCATTTGCCTAAGAATTTACCTGTCTTTGTGCTGTGCTGGTTTTGTTTTCCCATCTCTTTAATAGTCATGCCACTTTCACTTCACAAAAAAGAAAGGCACACCTTTCACACATTTAGAACCCTGTTTTATTGTTGAGGGTATGAAAACCAGAGGCACCAAGTCAAGGAACTTAGAAATATTAGGGTTCTTTATTTAAGATAAATGCACAGTAGCAATGACAACATCTGGAATCAGGGTGAATGTACACTTAACGTCATTTTGCTCTTCAGCCCACAGGTCATGGCTCCTCAGAAGCAAGATAAATCAAGTGAAGGAATGAAGGAAGGAGAAATTTGCTGGCCTTGAATATCATTTCTGGGGAGGACTCTAGACTCTAACTGGATACTAAGACTTGTGACTATAAGAACTTCATGGCAGATGCAGAAGAGACAAAATAAGTACAGTCCATATTGCTCACTATTTCTTGAACACAGAAGAAAATGACTGAGGCCCAGGTGATTTGGGTTTGTTATATTTTCCCTTCGTTTTAATGGATTTGTGGTGGCCTAAAATAATAAGTTCAACTAAAAGAAGTAAAATTGGGATAATTATGTTCTGGGGAGAAATTAACTTAAACTCTACTTTTGAAAGCACAGGTAGGGATTCATTCTGACTTTAATAGATTCAGTGCGAAATAATGCAAGTGTCACTGATAAAGTTTAAGACTCTGACCATCACACTTGTATGTGAATTACGTCTCCAAAATGAACTATGGTTGTCACTTTAATGTAAATCCTCCAGACTATTTTCCCTGTATTGGCGATCTTTTCATTTTAGTAACTGTAGGCCAACTCTCTTCTTTACCTGATGTGTAGTGATCTCCAAATGATGTCTGTGTGATAATTTAACAGTCCAACTATTAGTGAATATTGAGATATGTTTGTTATTACAAACTATCTGACTATGAACATGGCCACATGGTCATGTTAATGGCTTTTTGTAAAATTATATCAATATTTCTTGAGGATGGTTACAGAGAAATCAGTTATGGGTTGTAGTCATTTTCATTTTAATAGATCCAGTTTCTGTTCAAGTGGATATTCTAGGTCATGATCGATGTAGCTTATGGTTAAAAGTGTTAACTCTAGGCTGGACATGGCGGCTCACTCCTGTAATCCTAGCATTCTGGGAGGTTGACATGGGTGGATCGTTTCAGCTCAGGAGTTTGAGACCAGCCTGAGCAAGAGCGAGAACCCATCTCTATTAAAAATTGAAAGAAATTAGCTAGACAACTAAAAAAATATATACATATATTAAAAAAACTAGCTGGGCATGGTGGCCCATGCCTCCCAGCTACTCAGGAGGCTGAGGCAGGAGGATCATTTGAGCATAGGAGTTTGAGATTGCTGTGAGCTAGGCTGACACCATGGCACTTTAGCCTGGGCAACAGAGTAAAACTCTGTCTCAAACAAAAAAAAAGTGTTAACTCTTGATCTAGTTGCCAGCTGTGTGGGATTGCATACTTCATTTAACCATTATGGAACTGAGTTTTCTCATCTGTAAATGGGAATAATGGTATGGCACCTATCTAATAAGGTAGGGTATAAAATGAGTTAATCTATACCAAGCATTTAGAAGAGTGCCTGTGTATAGGAAAAACAGTTTTTCTCTCTCAGACAATGTTTCTGACACCTGTGTTTCCCTGCCTCCCACATCAATTCAATTCTCTCTACTGATGAGGTATTCTAAAATTTACTCAGTTCTAACACTAATTGTCTCGTGTTAGCACAGGTTAAGGGCTCAGTTCCACAAAGCTTCTCTCTTCTTCAGTAGTAAATCACAAGTGCTGGATGCCCATGTTACCCAAAACTTCTCTCATACTTGGCTACCAGTTAGAAGTTCCCACAACCCTCAGATCAGGTTTGATCATCTGCTAGAATGGCTCACAAAACATGGGTAAACAGTTTGCTTACTAGATTACTGGTTTATCATAAAAGGGTACAACTCAGGAAGAGCCAGATGGAGTGACGCATAGGGCAAGGTCATGGGCTGGAGGCACAGATCTTTCATGCCCTCTCTGGGTGTGCCACCTTCCCAGCACTGCCACATGTTCAGCAACCTGGTAGCTCTCCAAACCCTGTCATTTGGGGTTTTATGGTAGTTTCTTTACATACATAGGTATGATTGATTAATTCACTGGCTATTGGTGAAGAAATAAATTTCTACCACCTCTCACCTGCACGAAGGTCAGGGGTTGAAAGTAGATGGGGCTGAAAGTACCAACCCTCTAATCACATGGTTGATTCCTCTGGCAACCAGTCCCCCTCTATAAGCTATCCTAGAGCCCCAGCCACCGTCATCTCATTTGCATACAAAAAGACATCACTTCAGGGATTCCAAATGTTTTAGGGGCACAGACCAAATACATATTTATTATGTCACAGTCTGGTATATACAAAGGGATATGTAAACGTGGTATAACAAGAAATATGTTTGGTCATTGCCCCCAGTTCATGGCAGAGTGCCTAAAACTCTTGGAATTTCCTGATAGGAATGTTGCTTGTAAGGAGCGCCTATGATACATCTGAGTTTCTGCTTATGAGGTAACTCAGGGTGGGGCCCCTAGAAACCTTAAGGATGAACCTGGTCACCAGAAAGACCAAGTGATTAGAGGGTTGGAAATGAAAGGAGAAATAAACTAAAGATTAAGCTCTATTGAAACTCTCCTTTTTTGAGACAGGGTCTGGCTATATCACCCAGACTGGTCTCAAATTTCTGGGTTCAAGAGAGCCTCCCATCTCAAGCCTCCCAAGTAGCTGGTACTACAAGTATGCACCACCTCTGACATCCAGCTTATAAAAACTCTCAAACAAGAGAATTGATGAGGTTCAGGTTGGTGAACATGTCAAGGTGTTGGGAGCGTAGCACACCCAGAGAGTCATGGAAACTTGGCACCTCCTCTCCCATACCCTGTCTTATACATTGCTTCCATCTGGCTGCTCCTGAGTTATATCCTTAATAATAAACCAGTAACTGGCTGGGTGTGGTGGCTCACGCCTGTAATCCTAGCACTCTGGGAGGCCAAGGCGGGCGGATTGCTTGAGGTCAGGAGTTCAAAACCAGCCTGAGCAAGAGCGAGACCCCGTCTCTACTATAAATAGAAAGAAATTAATTTGGCCAGTTAATATATATAGAAAAAAAATTAGCTGGGCATGGTGGCACATGCCTGTAGTCCCAGCTACTCGGGAGGCTGAGGCAGCAGGATTGCTTGAGCCCAGGAGTTTGAGGTTGCTGTGAGCTAGGCTGACAGCCATGACACTCGCTCTAGCCTGAGCAACAAAATGAGACTCTGTCTCAAAACAACAACAAAACAAAACAAAAACCAGTAACCATAAGAGAAGTGTTTTCCTGAGTTCTGTGAGGAATTCTAGCAAATTGTTGAAACTGAGGGGGGTTTGGGTTAACCTCCAATCTCTAGCTGGTGGCTCAGAAACACTGGTGGCTCAGGACTTGTAACTGGCATCTGAAAAGGGGGCAGTCTTGTGAGATTGCACCCTTAAATCTCTGGAATCTGACACAGGTAGTTAGTATTAGAATATAATTGAATTGTTGAATATCTAATTGGTGTTTGGAGAATCCATTGCTCCAAATCTTGCCAACACTTAACTGTGTTATCAGATTGCATATTTTCCACAATCTGTATCATTCAGTATTCTTTTGCCTTATTTTATTTTGCATTTTCCCTTTCACCCTTAGGTTCAGATCTTTCTTGTCTTGTTGTTCCTTTGGATTATTTCTTCTGCGATAAGTGATCCTCAGTGTTTGCTCAATTAAATTTTTTTTTAAGTCTTACTGATCTATAGTTGTTTATCTTGAGTGGATATGGATCCTTTTATATGTAGCAAATATTTTTGCAGAGTCATATCTTTTAACTTGTTCATAATATTTTTTCCCTTGCAGATGCCAGTCGTTTTCCTTATGGCTTTTTACTTGTATCGCAAACATTTTCTTCTATTCTTTTCATAAGTTCTTTTTTAAAGTTTATATTCTATGTATATTATCTATTGATACCTAAAAAATGACTCTAAGACTTAATGATTTGAAACACCATACATTTTCCATCTTTCTTTGGGTCAAGAATAAGAGCATGGCTTAGCTGTGTACTTTGTTTCATAATCTCTTATGAGGCTACAATTAAGGTGTCAGCCAGGGTGGAGTCTGATCTGAAGGCTCAAATGGGAAAAGATGCACTGAGCTAATTTATGTGGCTGTTGGCAGGATTCATTTCCAGAGTGAGAAATGAGGCTGTTCCAATGAGGTCTTCAGTTTCTACTGTCCATTTAAGGCCACTCTTACTTCCTTGCCACATGGCCTTCCCCAGCATGTCAAGTTGTTTCATCAAAGCCAGCAAAGAACAGATTCTGCTAGCAAGATGGAAGTCATATAGTGCCTAGTCTTAAAGTGGCATCTCATTGCATTTGTTGTATCATGTATTCTGTTTTTATCAGTCCAACCTTCAGGAAAGGGAGGGAACTGGAGATTGAATTCAGCTATGTGGCCAATGATTCAATAAATTGTGCCTATATAATAAATTCTCAAATCTCTGCACACCAAAGTTTGGGTGAGCATCACTGGTTGGCAATACTCTTGAGTATTCTAATACACCATAGCCAGGGAGAGGTGATGGCATCCAGGACTTTGTGAGGAAAGGACAATCAGTAGCTTTGTGTTTGGAACCTTCCCAGACCTTACCTTAAGCATTTGTGTCTTAAGCTGGTTCTGATTTGTATCCTTTGGCTATAGTCAAGTGCAGGGGTGGGGAACCTTTTCATGTTGGAAGGCCATATTAATTTAGCTGCAATCAAATAAGGCCACATTTAAGAAACTTCAATTAGATATACTTAAAAATGTACATTATTTTGTAAAAGTCTACCTACTATGTACTTAATAATTTCTAAATATGAAAACTTTGTTAGTTTTAAAGTTAACCTTTTAATGACTTTTTGTCTGCCTTTGGTTGGAAAACATTTGAACATTTGGTTGCAGCATGGAGGTCCACAGTTTCAGTTAATCTTCTAGATGAGTATCAGTGATTTGTGACCTTAAAGATGTCTTGATTTGGGTTAGGTAGGAGGATGTAGATTTGCAGCAATAAGTGGTTGAAAAAAGCAAGAGCATTTTGGGGGCATGTTGCCAAAGGCATTGGGTATTCTACTTCATTTTTCCATATTTCAGTTGGATCTTTTTTAGCATCAGACAATGACTTTAAAATGTCACCTACTGTGAGAGCTCAGTCAATCCCATCTGTAGTTCTTTAGGTGTCTTTGGTGATATCAACTAGGTGAGATTGAAATGCTAATTTGAGTGATGTCAAGATTCTCAAAGTCAGTGAACCTTTCATTGTATTCTCCAATTAATAGGTCTATAACAGCTGCGTATTCTTCAAATGACTCACGTATATCATCCTGCTCATCAATGACCTTTGCTAATTGGGGAAAATGTGCATCTGAAATTTCCTTTTGAAGATATGAAGTGTTTTGAAAAAAGACAGCTTTTATTCGAAATGCTTGGATGTTTTTGCCATTTATCATATATAGTTTTACCTTGCGAAGAAATATTCAGGCTGTTTTGATTTGATACCATATCACACAGTAATGTTGCGTGCCTACAGAAATCTTCTTTCTATAATTCATTGTTGATTCTGTTCTTCATAAGATTTAACATGTATAAATATAGTTAAAGATAGTTATAACTTGTTGCTAAGTGTCACAAAGTGGTAGCTTTTGCACAGAGATTTTGCTGATGTAAGATAACAATGAAAAGAAATGAGAGCATCTGGATCTGTTAATATTTTTCTTTATCTGTGGAATAAACCCTTTATGTCTTCCTGTTCGGGAAGGTGTAGTATCTGTGCATACACTCACTAAATTTACCAAATTTTAGTACAACTTCACAACATTTATCTTAAAAGTTGTTGAAGATATCTATTCCCTGTGTTCTGTTCACGAGAGTACCCAAAGTGAGTAACTCCTTGTAGCAAAGAAAATCTTTTGTGACTGAAATGAAGTACAAAATCTTCTGTTATGATCGAATGAAGTAACTGCACTGAGTTAGTACAGGCGTCCTCAAACTATGGCCCATAGTCCACATTCGGCCTGCCGAGGACATTTATCCTGCCCTTCTGCCCACCAGATGTTTTTGCCACCTCTGCCCATCCTGCTTAGCTGTTGACTCTTCCCGGGCCCACAGTGCGCATGTGTGGAATGTGTGCCGCACTCTCCGATGGCCCTCCTACAGTCTGAGGGACAGTGAACTGGCCCCCTCTTTTAAAAGTTTGAGGACCCCTGAGTTAGTATTAGTTGATTCATCTAAAGCAATTGAATAGTATATATTTTCCTTTTGAAATATTGCATGAACTTCTGTTAAGTTGAAGGCTAATTCATGTTGCTGATCAGTTATGGGTCTCCTTGAAAGAGGCAGCTGTTTGTACTTTGAAACATTATTAGGGTCTAAGCATCCTACAACTTGATGACAATGCATTCTTTCACAATTTCTACACACTGAATGGCTTCCCTTTTGTCTCCCGAGTGTATAAGCTACTTAATAAGTTGCTTCAGTCGTATTATTTCCAGGTCTTATTGCTGCTTGAAAGAATTGTCTTTGCTTTTGCTTTTCTTCTTTTAATTTCTGCAATACAGCCTTCGTGCCTCTCCTTCTAATTTAAAATATTTGTAGTCTTTATGAACATTGAATTTCTTTCATGTTGATATTGCAGTATCAAAGCAAGCAAATCATCTTCTCTTCAGCAGAAACAAGATAATATGGCAATTCCCAATCATTAAAAAATCTGTTTTCTTTTCAGTGTTCTTTTGGTCTTCTTTGACTTGATGGGCTGTTAAGCAGACAGAATTGAAAAATAGTATTGAGCTGTGCAACTATTCACAAATTCCACTTCAAACAGAAAAACACAGTGCACCATTGTCAAAAGCTAATAACAGACTGTCGTACTCAACCCCCATAAACTCTCGCCAACCAGCCTCATGTGGTAGTGGCGCTGGTCAGGCAGGGGAAGTTAGAAATAAAACATGAGTGTAGCAGCTGTCACTTTAGCCTTACTAATGTTCTAATTGTGCCAGTTAATCTGGGAGGATCATTTCATTGAAACTTACTTTATTCTTTCGTGTTTTAAATATATTCATTTTAAAAATGAAATAAAAATAATAAAAGATGAAGAAAATGAATTAATAAAAATGAAAGAATTCATTCTGTAAAATTTGGATTCAGTCAAAAGGCCGCACTTAAGGACCTAGAAGGCCACAGGTTCCCCATCCCTAATTGTAAATATACCACTTAACTAAGCACTCTGAGTTGTTCTAGCAAATTATTGAACTTGGTTGAGAGTTAGTGGTAGTATCTTATTTGTAGCCAGCTGGTTGGAGTTGAGGGTAGCCTCAAGTTTGCAGCTAGTGATTGAAGTGAGTGCTGACTTGTAGAGGACTATGCCTTTAAACTAGGAAATTCAGCCTAGCCCCAGGTATTAACAGTTGGTCTCAGAAGTCATTGCAGCTAGAGGATAAGGTTATTAGGGCTCATCCTGGAGTCAGCCTACTATTAGATTTCCATCCAGTAATAAATTCTTCTGGACTGTTGTTGTGGCCCGTTTACAGGACGAAGGATGAACACAGAACACAAAGAAAAACGCGGACGCACATACAGACAGTTGACTCAAGTGTTAATACACCGGTCAGTTTTATTTTTATACTCTAAAAAATCAAAGTTAGTTCCATGTATATCCAATGGCCATAAATTCCGGAACACGTAGCCTTAGGAAAGCAGATATCCCTTGACTCAGAATTTCCAGGTGGTAGCTCTAGGCACCAGGCATAGATCACAGACCGTGATTAGCAAGGATGGGCAAGGCAGCCACAGGGGGCATTTCTCATCCCCAGCTTCTCTTAGGGTGATCCCCAAATACCTTAGGCTGATTCCCGGCGGCTGTGTCTGGCTTAGGTCTCCCCTCCCTTGAGGGGTCTTACCTGTCATTGACTAACCAGTCATCTTATGGGGCTTAAGCAGCAATCACAGGAACAATGTGTTTGTATGACCCCCAGACCCCCAATGCTGTGGGGCTGGGCAGCTCTTGCTTACTTGCAGCTCAGGTCCTTTGTTATGCCTCTAGGTAACAGCCTTGTTTATCACAAGGACCCTGTCCAGAACACATTACTTTCAAATGCTCTGGGCAGAGCACGTCATGTACATTACTCACTAAATTTAATTCTTAAACTAGGAAAATATATGTCAGTCCCCAACAACTGTGGAGTGAGGTAGGAATTTAACTTTACTGTTTTACCCAGTGGGTAGATATCTCACATAACATACTTTTCAATGAGATAAGCTAACCAGGTTTGAACTTTTGCACCTGAGCCTACTTTCTTTTTTATGCAGCATCCCTCACAATAATATAGGGTTAGATTATCTCATCTGTATTTTCTTGGATTTTAGTTTCTTCTACTTCACACCCTGCAGTTCTCTGAAAAGTTATTTTGAAGGAGGAGAATGGCAGTGTAGTTGACAAGCAGATCCCTAATGTCAGTGTTGTAAGGTCATGTGTTTCAGTCCCTAATGGCTTCTGTGTCTGGCCTTTTTTGACATGAGAAATAGGACTTTGAAGATAGTATTCCATACTTTAGTAGATTCTATTATTCAAAAGTCAGCTATCGTTAAATATTGTCATTTCTTTGTAGGTAATCTGTCTTTTGCCTCTGGATGCTTTTGTAGTTTTCCCTTTGTGATTGGCATATGATAGTTTCAGTCAGATGTGTCAGTCATACCAGTTGTGACTTCCTCATTGGAATCTGTTGGGATTCCTGAACATGAGATTTGAGGTGTTTAATAATCAGTCTTGAAATTTTTCAGTGTTTAGATCTTTGGATGTTGTTTCTCCATTACTCTATTTTCTCTCTATATTTCTTTTTCTTTCATTTTTTTTTTTTTAGGATTTTTTGGGGGGTTATTTTCCCTTTTAGAAACTATAAGTAAGCATATCTTAGATTTTTTGACTCTACATTTTATATTTATTAAATTCTTTGTTATGATTTCTTTTTTTTCTCTGTACTGCATTTTCTGCAATTTCCACAGTTAAATACACATATATTTCAGTTCACAACTAATCTCTTCGGTGTATCTATGATGTTATTTGTTCATTAGTATATGTATGTGAGTATGTATATATGTTTTTCTGTTACAAGATTTTTTTCAACCCACATTTTTTTTTCTTTTTTTCTTTTTTTTTTTTTTTTGAGACAGAGTCTTGCTTTGTTGCCCAGGCTAGAGTTAGTGCCGTGGCATCAGCCTAGCTCACAGCAACCTCAAACTCCTGGGCTCAAGCGATCCTCCTGCCTCAGCCTTCCGAATAGCTGGGACTACAGGCATGTGCCACCATGCCTGGCTAATTTTTTGTATATATTTTTAGTTGGCCAATTAATTTCTTTCCATTTATAGTAGAGATGGGGTCTCGCTCTTGCTCAGGCAGGTTTCGAACTCCCGACCTCGAGCAATCCGCCCGCCTCGGCCTCCCAGAGTGTTAGGATTACAGGCGTGAGCCACCGTGCCCGGCCCTCAACCCACATTTTTCTAATCAGCTTTAATAATCTTTTGTTTAGACATACACTGTATGGTTTCTTATATTCTTTTACATTTATTTAAAAGTACAATTTTATGAATTCAGGATGTGGAGTCACTTCATCATTGATCTTCATATTGGCTGTGACGTCAGTGGCAATTAATGTAGGAATTTTTTATTTGTCTGGATGTCATTTGTACATGTTTAGTATTTAGAAATAGGTGCGAAAACGTATAGATAGGATTTTGCTCCTACCAAACCGTGTTTGGGAAGAGAATATAGGTACAGGCTATATGGTGAAAATCACAAAAATTTCACTCATACTTCTGTATTAGTAATAGGAATTTATATCATATTAAATAAGGATTTTGTTATTACAGGAATCTCTGACACTGGAGGATGTGGCTGTGGAGTTCACTTGGGAAGAGTGGCAGCTCCTGGACCCTGCTCAGAAGGACCTGTACTGGGATGTGATGTTGGAGAACTATAACCATTTGGTGTCACTGGGTAAGAAAATTTCCCCTGTATCATCTAGCAGGTGCCAGACACTGACCTTTCTTTTCTCACTTAATGAAAGCTTTGTAGTCACTGTAGTGTTCTGAAGTATTAGATTTTCAGTTCCTTCTCTGGCCCCAAATAAAACAGTATAATCTCTTCTATTCTGAAAGAGAATTTTCACTTTGCATATGAAAAATAGTTTTGTTCATCGAATGTATTATTTTTCACTCTTGACATACTGTACTTCAATTCAGTGTATTTGTGCCATCTATCTTTTACTGTGAACAGGGTATCAAGCTAGCAACCCAGATGCACTGTCCAAGTTGCCACAAGAAGAACCATGGATATTAGAAGATAAAATCCAGAATAGTTCAGGTGAGTTAGTGAGAACCAGCAAGGGCAGTGACTATAGAAGTCTTATTCTAGTCCTTAAGGGAAAGTATCACAGCTCTAAAGCATGTGAGGAAACCTAATAAGCTCCTCCACATATTTATCTTGCCATAGAAGAACTTTTTAAAAATAGTATTTAGCATTAAATATTACCTTTTATGTCTTCTTGGATCTGGTCCTTATTTACTTCATCTTGCATCTTTTATGATTTTCTTTTATACTGGGGTCAAACAGTTGAAAACAAAGAGCCAACCCTCACTAATTCATCTTATAAGCATTTTTATGCCATACCATTCTCAAAAGATTTTATTATTCCATTTTTTCTTAGGAATCAGAAAAGTTGACAGTTATCTGCAAATATACTCTCCAAACCAAAGATTTCTGAGGAGCATGCGACAATGCAGTGAACAGAATGCATTTAGAAATATTTTTCATCTGAGCAAAACACATTTGCCCTTAGTGCAAAATCGTGATATGTTTGACTTATGTAGACAAACTTTGAAATCATGTTTAAGTTTAGTCAACCAGAAAAAAAGAAGACATGAAACAAATAACTTTATTGAGTTTAGTGGAGGTGAGAAAACCCTTCTACATGGTAAACATGAACATATGTATACAAATATTCAATTACCTGAAAGTAAAAAGTCTGTTGATACTAAATTCCACATCTTTAAGCATCAGAGGACTCAGAAAATTGAGAAACTCCATGCATCCATTGAATTTGAGCAGACCCTCCTCAGGAAGTCTCAGCTTGTTTGCCAAGAGAGCATTCATACAGGAGAGGATTCTAGAAGTGGTCAATGTGAGAAATCATCTAGAAGTGTCATTGCAACTAAGCATCTGAAAGCTCATACAAGAGACACAACCTATATACTTAATGAATATAGAAAAGGCTCTACTATGAAGAGCAGTCTCAATGCACATCAGCAAACCCATATAGAAGAGAAATCCTACGTATGCAGTCAATGTGGAAAGGGCTTTACGATGAATCGCTATCTAATTGCTCATCAGCGAACTCATAGTGGAGAGAAACCTTATGTATGTAATGAATGTGGAAAAGGCTTCACTGTGAAGAGCAATCTTATTGTACATCAGCGAACTCATACAGGGGAGAAACCTTATGTATGCAGTGAATGTGGAAAAGACTTCACCATGAAACGATATCTTGTTGTTCATCAGCGAACTCATACGGGAGAGAAGCCCTATATATGCAGTGAATGTGGAAAAGGCTTTACAGTGAAGAGCAATCTCATTGTACATCAGCGATCTCATACAGGGGAAAAGTCTTATGTATGTAGTGAGTGTGGAAAAGGCTTCACTGTGAAGCGCACTCTCGTTATACATCAGCGAACTCATACAGGAGAGAAATCTTATATATGCAATGAATGTGGAAAAGGCTTCACCACAAAGCGCACCCTAATTATACATCAGCGAACTCATACAGGAGAAAAACCGTATGAATGCAATGAATGTGGTAAAGCCTTCAGCCAGAAAATATGCCTCATACAACATGAGCGATGCCATACAGGAAAGACTCCCTTTGTATGTACTGAGTGTGGAAAATCCTATTCACACAAATATGGTCTCATTACCCATCAGAGAATTCACACAGGAGAAAAACCTTATGAGTGCAATGCATGTGGAAAAGCCTTCACCACAAAGTCAGTACTCAATGTACATCAAAGAACTCATACAGGAGAGAGACCATATGGATGCAGCAATTGTGAGAAAGCCTTTTCCCACTTATCAAACCTTGTTAAACATAAGAAAAAGCACATAAGAGAAATGGGCAGAATCAGTCAAGCTGAAAATTCCTCTAACAGAGAGTCACAGCTTATTACTTAGAAATGAATTTGTGCAAAACAAAAAGCTTATGAATGCAATGACTGGAAATGCCTTTTATGGCCCCTCAGACATCAAACAGGTTTGTTTCTAGCAGATTGGGATGTAATCATTGTGCTGCCTGTTGTCAGATGTGTGCCCTCAGGAGATGAAAGAATTTGCCCAGATGATAAACTTGGTGAATACAGTAAATATGGTAGTGCCTTTAGTGATCCTTTACCTCACATTTGCTGTCAATGAAAACACGTTGGATAAACTAATGCATTTAATGTGAAAATGCCTTGAGCAATAATTTCTAGCTCATCTGTCTGCAAAGTGTATAATGAGACAAATTCTGCTAATGCAGAAATAAGTAAAGCCTTCTGTTGGAAGATAGACTTTATTATCAGGTTCATCATAGATCATCAGTGATAGAAATGTGATGACCATAACAAAGCCTTTACCCAGAAATAAGACTCAATGAGTGTTAGTTTACACTGGATAGTAACTTTAAGACAGTATATATGGCAGGATTTTACTGATATATTCTGCCTCATCATTTTTCAGGAAATTAAATAGAAAGTAAAATTATCTGTATATGCTAAATGTGGAGCACTGCAGAGAGCTTATGAAGGAATGCAGTCCAGTGCAAATGATGAATGTATGAGTGCTTTTTGTTACAATTCTAAGTTCATTATACATCAGATAATATACCTGGTGTGCATTTTCAGGCAGGATACCTTGAACCTCATTTCCAGTTGCCTTGTCAGTGATTCCATATTTTAAAAACTTTATCTGTGTTCTCACCAGATTGTTTTCATTGTTATATAAAATGGTGGTATAATAAATATATTTAGTCTTAAATATCTGGTTCCTAGCACAGAGCCCCTAAACCCTTTGGAATTTCATGAGTGTTAGGAGTGTTTTTGTTATTCATATCAAGCCCCTTTTAATCACACCTATGTACACTAATAAGGTGACTTCATGTGGGGCCCCTTGATAGCCTCAGGATGCAGCTGGTCACCAGCAAGTTCAAATCATCACAAGATGGAAATGTTCAGTCCCATCCCCCTCACCTGAGAGGGAGGAAGACTGGAGATTGAACTCCTGAACAATAAGCTTCAGAAAGCTTCCAAACTGATGAACATGTGCACATGGCTGGAGGGTCTTGAACCCTAACTCCATGGGGACAGAGGCTCCTGAGCCCCAGACTCTTCCAAACTCTGTTTTATGTACCTCTTTGGCTGTTTGTTTTTTTCCCTTGTAATAAACTAGTCAATGTAAATAAACTGTTTTCCTAAGTTTTGTGAGCCATTTTAGGAAACCTGAGGCAGGGGTCATAGGATTCTCGATTTATAGCCAGTCAAAAGTACAGGTGGCCAAGGACTTGTAACCAGCATCTGAAGTGGGGGCAAACCGAGACCCTTAAGTTGTGGAGTCTGCACTAACTTGGAGTACTCAATGTCATAATTGAATTGCAGGACACCCACTTGGAGAATTTATTTATTCATTTTTATTTATTTTTTGAGACGGAGTGTTGCTCTGTTGCCCTGTGTAAAGTGCAGTGGCATCATTATAACTCACTGCAACCTCAAACTCTTGGGCTTAAGCAATCCTCTTGCCTCAGCCTCCTGCATAGCAGACTATAGGACACCCAGTTAATTTTTCTATTTTTAGTAGAGACAGGGTCTCACACTTGTTTAGGCTGATCTTGAATTCCTGAGGTCAAGTAATCCTTCCACCTAAGCCTCCCAGAGTGCTAGGATTACAGGCATGAGCCACCACACAGGGACTGGAGAGTTAATTGATGTTTAGAAAATACCCCAGAACAATGTAACGGACAGAACAACCAGGTCAAAGTATTTAATCAATAAAACCTGCTTTGTGCTACCTTTTTATGCTTAACTCTGCCAACTTCTTTTAGCGTAATTTTGTCATATCAGGAATGTTATAAAATTGGATCATTTTAAAAATGGTTTTTATATAATCTTTATGTAAATCTATAAACTTATTTATAGGGAGTATATAAGCTTTTGGCACTTTTGCCACTCAGCAAATTGCTCTTAATGCTTATCTGAGTTGATGATTTAGTGTTTGTGTGTGTGTGAGAGAGAGAGAGAGATGGGGTTTCACTCTTAGGCTGGTCTCAAACTCCGGAGCTCAAGCAGTCCTCCCGCCTCAGCCTCCCATGGTGCTAGGATTACAGGCATGAGCTACCGTGCTCATCCTAGTTTTATTTTTATTAAAGTGAATAGTATACAAACTTGTACCAGTTTGTTCATCCATTTACCCATGAAAGAGATTTGCATTGTTCCCTTTGTTTTAACTATTATAAAGATGCTATTGAAATCTATGTACAAGGTTTTGTGTGAACATAAAA